>JBBBDQ010000284.1:3140000-3335000 GCA_037127315.1 Ascarosepion bandense
TACCGCAGAAAGCAATGGCAACCTACTGCGGAATAATCTTCACTCATGTTTGTTTCGAGACATGATCGCCCAAGCGTGTATCACGTATGGCACTTAACTGACTGACTGACTCCAAGTTTACAACAATTTTCCTACGGGAAAATAGCCTAGTAAATTAAAGTGTTTGTTTATGAATTTGGTGACATAGTAATTGTGAGTTCAATAATAGGCCGGATATGTCTACTTGAACTCAGTAGAAAAGATTAGTAATAACTGATCAGTACTAAAAATTAGAACTGGACTACACATCCTTAGAGAAGCGCATGAAAACAGTCTATCCCCATAGATTAAATAAAGAGGGTAGAATTCAAAATTTCTTTTAGGTTACTCAGATCGATAGAGACCTGATGAAGGTCTAAGTTTTGTAGATTATATGGTGAATAATTACCTGAAGAAGTGTATATTTATGAAACAGTAACAAATATGCTAGCAAAAGAAAATAGACATTGTTTTGATAAAAATTTGATTGTTGCCAAAACTAAGAATACGGGCAAAATTCTCCATGTCCAGGAAAATAATTGTTTGTTTTGAAAACTCCGTAGCCAAGGACCGAAGCGAATATAATTTTCATTAAATTATTTCCGGTTATAAAACAATTAATTATATTTTCGAGCCGACGAAAAATATGTTTTGGTTGTCAGAAACATTTAGATAAATAATCATTTGCGGCGTGTCAAAGTTGGAATTATGGAAACAATATGTCAAGATATGACGTAATCGCTGTTATAAGAAACAGAAATTATTAGTAGTAAGCAGTCGGTCGAGGATCGGGATTTGAATCAAGACCGAGAAAGACCAGGGGAAACCGCCCACGAGCGCAGCCTTTGGTACCTCGGTACGTGTGTGCTGTCACTTTCGACCTTACCTCTCTAGTGACACGTCATCTGATGAGAGAATAAATTAAGCGAATATATTTTTCTGCTCCGATGAACTTAGCTCCCTACATATGCCCCCTACATATGAATTTACTCGAGCCAGAAAATTAGCAACTAGGTCCCACCCTTTTACTGTAAAAACAAATAAAATGTAAACGCAAATTCTACTCCATCAGATATTTTATCGTACTTACCGCTTATGGAACTCCCTTCTGTTTATTTGTTTCCCCGACAGCTACAATCTCCAAAAATTTAAATGTAAAGTCAATAGTCATCTTCTATCTCACTAACCTGTATCCTCTCTCTCATGCTACTTTTTCCGTCCACTCCGCTCTCATCAGTATTCTCATCCTATTCTTACCCACTTCCTGACACCCTCTATAACCAGTCACTCTTTCTCATAACTTTCCTTCTATGTAACCCCCTGTAAAACAGTGGCAGTAAAATGCTTTGCTTGGGGCGATATGATTATAAAAAAAAACATTTTATACACACGTTGTTCGTCTTTATATTTCAAGCCGATCATCAACATTGATTTGCAGGTAGAAGAATTCATGACCACGTCTACGTCGCTACGTGTATTCGTTGTCACTGATATACAAAATAAAAACACAACAGTCAAAGCGTTGTGACAACAACGATGAGAACAATATATATATATACTATAGTCATCCACAGACAGACCTGTTTCGCTGTATTACAGCTCATCAGGACGGCTTAGACTCCGTTCGCTTCCTAACCCAGGATTGAAGCCCTACCGAATCAGCGTCAGTCGGCGATTCTACCCCTAGGCCACGAGCGACCGGCAGAAGCAGACAGGCTTTTTAGCGCGTATAAACACGCCCAATAGCTTGGTGCTCCAATTCATTATCGAATGAGCGATGCGTATATATATATATATATATATAAATTATATATATATATATATATATATATATATATATATATATAAATTAAAATAAATTTTTAAAATTCAAAAATGTTGAATTAACATTTCAACATGAAATCCCTAAGAAAGATTTCACGCCTCCTCAGCAACAGTCAGTCTATATCAAAATGAGAAAAAATAAGATTAAAAAAAGAAATAAAAAGATAAAGGAATTAAAAGGAATAAAAAAATAAATAACGGTTATGATTTGGGAAACATACGTCACAAAAATTTTTTTTCGAAAATCAGTCTATTTTTGGTTTTTACTTTTTGATAGAGTTGTAAGTGAAGAGATGGGAAATTTAGCATGTCTTTCTTAATAAACAAAAAGGGTTAAGGAATGGGAGGTCGTTAAATTGAGAATTGGGTGAAACAAAACAGAACAGAAAGGGAAGGGGCGGGATATAAAAAATGTATAGAGAAAAAAAATAATTTAATTTATATTGGCTCTGTAATTTTAATTACATTGAGCTCTCCTCCTGTATCAATTTTTAATATTAAAATTTTTAATATTAGTTAGGATCAGGTTCTTTAACTTTACCTCCCTACTTTTCCGTTTCGGATTAAAGTAATTTAATAATAATAATAATAATAATAATAATAATAAATGTGCTAAAGCTACAGTTTTACGTGGATCAATACAAGAAACATCCTCAATTAGCCTAGACCCTGCTGTAACAATAAAAGAATTGAAACCAGAAGAAGCTTATAAATACCTAGGTGTAAATGAGAGCGAAAACATTCACCATAAAAAAATGAAAGAAATAGTGCGTAAAGAGTACTATAGAAGGCTACGAATGATATTAAAAACTGAATTAAATTCACAGAATAGAGTTATGGCCATTAATAGCCTTGCAATCCCAGTTGTCCAATATAGCTTCAACATCTTAAACTGGACTCTAAACGACATCAGGCGAATGGATGCTAAAACAAGAAAGCTTCTTTCTAAGCATAGGATGCATCACCCAAAGGCTGATGTAGACCGTCTATACATACCCCGTAAAGAAGATGGAAGGGGTCTTATTCAGCTGGAATTGTCATACAAGACAACAACTATTGGCTTACTAACATACATAGAAACAACAAAGGATTGGATGATACAATTAGTAAGGCAACATGAAGAAAGAAAGAAAAAATATTCAATAATAAAAGAAGGCAGTAAATACAAACAAGAATTACAGTTAGTAGATTCTGTAGAAAAGCAAAACAGTAGCCAAGAACCAACTATTGCGGCAAAAAATATGAAAATGAAAGCCAAAGATAAAGCTCTTGAAAAGATGAAACAGCGCTGGCAAGACAAACCTCTGCATGGCCAATATCCAGTACGTGCCAATAAATCCAATGTTGACAAAGTTAATACTCATCGATGGTTACGTGCATCTGGATTAAAGTCTGAAACTGAAGGATTTATACTTGCAGCACAAGACCAAAGTCTTTTCACGAGAAACTTTCAGGCAAATATTATGCATAATAATATGGATCCAAAATGCAGGTTTTGTGATAAACACCAAGAAACAATAGACCACCTAATCTCAGGCTGTTCTGTGCTTGCCCCAAACGAATATAAAAATCGCCACGATAGAGTTGGGCAATATTTACATTGGGCAATGTGCAAACATTATGGAAAAGCTGTAAACAAACACTGGTATGAACATCATCCAGCACCGGTTACAGAAATAGAAGATGTAACCATTCTATGGGATTACACCATCTACACAGACAGAAAAATTGAAGCAAACAGGCCAGACATTATTGTTAAAAACCAGAAGGAGAAAACTTGTCTATTAATTGATATGGCTTGTCCAGCGGATTGTAACATAGCAATCAAGGAATTTGAAAAACTGTCAAAATATAAAGACCTGGAAATTGAAATAGAAAAAATGTGGAAATTGAAAACAAGAGTTGTGCCAGTGATAGTAGGTGCACTTGGAATGATAAAAAATGGAACAAAACAACACATTGAAAGAATCCCTGGAAACCCCAGCTTAAGAGATATACAAAAAATTGTCTTATTAAGTACAGCCCACACACTAAGGAAAACGTTATCTATGTAATGCTGGGGATGATAGGGAGGATAGAAAAACATGAAATGGAGTCATAACAACACGCCACTACCTGCCTTAGGTCTCCCCGCAGACTTGGTTGGTAGTGAGACCAATGCAGAAATCGAAATATGATGAAAAATGACATAATAATAATAATAATAATATATATATATATATATATATATATATATATATATATATATATTTGAAAATATTTTTATTAGTACAGAATCTAATTATAGAAATAAAAGTGTGTAGCTTGATGTTCCACTTTGTAAATGATATTAAAAAGCGAAGTGACCGGTTTCGCTCCCGCTCTTCAAGCTTTTATTCACACTTTTATTTCTATAATATATATATATATATATATATATATATATATATATATATATATATATATATATATATATATATTTGCCAGATCGAATAGCAGCTTCCCCGATGTAGATAGGAGTCGCAGGTTCGAATCCTGCCGAATGGCACACATTTTCATAATAAAAATTTATGGTAAATAATCAGGCCAGTAGATATAAATATATAATAGTGTTTAATTAAAACCAGAATATCTACTTCAATACGAGTATCGATAAAAATAATGTTCAAATAATTCATTTCATATATATATATATATATATATATATATATATATATATATATATATATACACAATAATAATAATGATAATAATAACAATCCTAATAAAAACAATAATGATAATGCTAATACCAGTAATTGTTATAATATATTTCAGTTCGTCTCGAAAAACCCACCGAGAACAAACTCGGAGGGGGAAAAAGGGGAAGTAAAAATAGAAACAAACTAAGTACTTGAACATACGTCAAAATACACATAGGAAACCGAGACGAGAACCCTAACACTAAAGCGCTCAATACAATAGTAGAGTAACAAACAAAGAACAAATCTAAGAGCCAACAGACCTACATAGGTTTCACTGTAGTGTGAAACCTAGGGAGGTCTGTTGGCTCTTACTTAGATTTATTCTTTATATATATATACACACTATCTGCGTTCAATTTATTGTCCTCATTTTTGTTGTGGTTATCACATCATTTCAGCTATTGTGCTCTCCGATACTTACTTTCTTGGTCTTATTTTTAAACTTTCACCGGATGAATTTCGATTATGTTTATAAAACCGATATTCAATTCTCGTTAAATTATGGCCGAGAAAACACGATGGTTTCTTTTGTCTTTATTTATCTATTTATTTATATTTTCAGACATATAAATAAATTAACAGGTAAGACCTTATATTATATATTTTCCGATACATAAGCAAATTAACAGGTAAGGCCTTATAATAAACTGTAAACTGCATCTGGCAGCAAGGCCTCTGATTGGGAGATTGTGAGGAGCATGGAGCCACCTTTTAATTGCTGTTGTTCCCAGGTTCACCCTGACCCGGGGTGGTAGCACCTGTTAGGGTCCCAGCTATGGGCAAATAGTTAACACCCAAACTGGGGTCAAAACACTATGAAAGTCTAAAAATGCACTTTTATAGAAATATATACATAAAAAATAGACTCTTCTAGAAAAATATACATTTTTGAAGAAAAAATTATTACCATAACACATTTTTGAAGAAAAAAATTCTCAGCAAAACATTTTTTAATACAAAACTAGAAGACTTTTTCAGTTTTCTAAAATAAAAAGAATAAAAACAAAAAATTTTCATAAACATCTGACTAAACCAATTTCCTCACTATAAGCGAACATAAAAAAGTACCTTAAAACCCCACCTTTTTGGCATTAAATAACCCACAGAGGTGTTGATATGCCGTTAAACAAAACTCAAACTCAAACTTAAAATAAACTGTTCATCCCAGAAATTCAGACAGAAAACCATATGCATGCATATAAACATATATCCATACACACGTATACAGTATAAGACTTGATATACATCCATACATACACCTAGACACATACACATACATGTATAATGTCGAGGTAAGCCGTTTATAAAGGTTTTGTTAGGCATAAAGCCACAAGTATTTGGAACCCAGTAGGGATCAAAATCAGTACTGATTAGTGATAGTCAACCAGAATAGCTATTCTAACCATTACCCAACGTGGAAGTGTGTGTTTTGATACTAAGCTTTACTATTTAACCCATAATTGAGGGTGGAAAAGATGGAATTATGCCTTACACAACAGTATTGGCGCTAAAATGGATATAATAAACGACGAGAATTCCAACTTAGCTCGATTCCTACTTCCGAGCTCGTTAACTATTTCCATATATAGGTTTAAATAGTAGGGCTGACCAGGCCCGTCAGCCTTGGTTGGCAAACAGTCTAGGATACAGACAAGTCTCTATTTAAAACTGGATGAGCACAAAAATAACAAACCCAACCCGTACATTGCTAATGAAACACAGCAGCAACGCCTAGTTTTGAATATTGTGGCGCTCTACTTCTTAATGGGTTCTACGAAACTTGAATGAGTAGCTTAAGCTGCACACATTATCGTAGACGTGAGATTCGAACTCACTATTAATTATTATTCTTTCTGTTAATTTTTCTTTCGTCTTTTTTATTAATTGTATAATATTCTGCAGCTGGTTAGAAATATGATGTTCTTTTGTCGGTTACTTTTAATCGAACCGACCCCATGTAAGGCAATAAAGTTACTAAGGCACAAGAGCTGACTGGGTGTAGCAAAATTAGAAAACGGAGGCATTATTGACGAGCGAGAACAATAGAAAAGTAATCAGAAAGACAGTAGATAACAATTGGCATTACATTTAAAGTTTTGAGGATCAAATTTGACTGGAAAGCATGGAGCCGGAAGAGATTTCCATGAGCGAGATGTGCAAAAAGAGAAACTATTAGCATAGAACATACGGTTACATCTAGCCGATTCAACTCTAAACAGCAAATCCAGTATTGTGCAGAAAATTATATAGTCTAGGGACCATAGCAAAGAGCTCATCCGAAAAATTGCCATGAAAATGCTTATGGAAATTTTACTAAAATTGTTGTGTTTTTTTTTTGTTTTTTTTTAATTTTTTTTTTATAGATATTAATTAAATAAGTTTATTAAACTCAAAAGTCAGGATTATTTAAGAATGTTAAGTGCTCCAATATGGCTCAGGAATTGTTTCTAGATTGAAATACCATTTTTCAGGATGATAATGCGCCTATTCATACTTCTAAAGTAGTAGCTGAATAGCACGAGAAACATTCTAATGAATTAGAGCATCGTATATGGACACCACAGTCCCTAGGCCATCATTGAACATTTATGGTTCATTTTAGAAAAAAAGTGAGAAGTCGATATCATCTACCATCATAACTGAAAAGAATTGTAGAGTATTTCAGTTGTAGAATTGATAAAAATTACTTTGGAAACAATTCAAACTTTGTACGAGTCGATTCCACGCAGAAATTAAAATGTAATTACTGCCAAAAGCAACCCTAACCCATAGAAAAATAAACTGGCTTGAAATTTCAGGGTGTTTGCATTATTTTGTCCTGTATTAGACATACGTCTATCCTTGTGACTCCTGTACTGAAAAATCCCATGTCCACCTCGTTGTAACTTGTGTAAACCGACTATATATCTATTTTTATCTCTAATGTAAATTGGATCGATATCTACCTATCTCTTAATTATTTCTGATTTTTGTCGTATAAGACATATACTCAACATGAAATGACGAAATATTGAATTAACAAACGTAAACTTACCAATATATCTTTTCTACATATGCAAATGTAATTAGATATTTCCCTTTTTATAATTAATAAACACTAACTGAAACACATGAATTGATATTGATTCATATTTTGGATTCATGTTAAAATAAAATAACAATCCTGATAATCTCTCGCGTCAATATCCTTGTAAATGTCAACTCTAATGTGAATGCGTAAATATATACGTGCATTTATTTATGAATGAAATTTCTATACTCAATCTTACCGACGTGAGAGACACCCGAAATAAGTATCCAATGAAGGACTCACATTTGCATGCATAGAGACATTAATATTTTAAGCCAATATATTTATCGAAAAATATTATCCATCCACAGATATTCTCTTGTTTATCTATTAATATTCAAGGCAAACAGCGAAATTGAAAATATTATTCCGTGCTCTGCAAACCTACACGAAGTTAATTTTTTTTTTTCCTCATGTGAAAATTTTCTTCTGTGTTAAAATCTATGAGTATCTGAATTCACTCCAAGCTGGATTCATTGCCATGGTTTTTGCAATGGTCGTCACCGAATATTAAACTTTAAACGAATATAATTAATTGCTATGTTTTATTCACTTATCTATCCTCTTTTTCTAGATCTTCATATCCTTCTCCCTATCTATTTCTTAACCATCTTTCTGTCTTCTATTTTTTTCTTCTCCTCCTCGTGTTTTCTTTCTCTCTCTTTCTACATTCATCTTTATTCTGTATTCCTTCCTATCTTACCTTATTCTAAATTATTCTTTCAAGCTATCTTTCTGTTTTTTCCTTTTACCTCTTCGACCCAGTCACCTTCATTTTTCTTCTTTCATTTCTTCTTTCTTTCTATCCTAGCTTCAGATTTTCTCGAAAGACATTCAGAATATCTAGTTTCATAGCATTATACCTAAGCTAATAATGCTTTGAAAGTAGTTGTAAAGGATGAATCCCCCCCCCACCCACAAAAAATAAACAGAACCTACATTTTTTTTAATAAAACTGTTAATATTAATTTTTCTTCTTCAGGTTTTATAATTTAACTTCGTGCATGAAATATTGGAACAATAATTTTTCTCAATAGGTCTTAGTCAACCAAGGAAAGTATATTTTGCGTGGAGGTCTATTTCGATAACAAATCATACACTGTAGTTCAAGCTAACTTTCAGTGAATGTTTCAGTGTCATTATGCTCTACTAAAACGCAGATTTTTAGTATGAGACTGATGCCAAATCTTAACTCTAAAGGTCTGAGAGACACTTATTCTGGTCGGAGGGTGAGTGCTAGAACAGAAAGGAACATTGATGCTTTAAAGGACTTAAACCCACTCAGATTTTTATTTGTGGTGTAATCTCAAAAATAATGTTTACCAGAATATCCCTCAAACGATTAGTGAAATGAAGGCAGTAAAAATCAGAGAAATCCCCAAAGAGGAATGTGTCCGAGTAATTGGCAATACTGGTTAAAATTGGTTAATACTGCACAATAACATGTGCATCAAATGAACTGTTCCGGTGCCTACTTTTTGTGCTCTCTTCCCCATGTTAGTCTCTTCTTCTTGGCTCGCCAAAGCAAGGCTTTCTGGCTGCCTTGCAAAATTTTGCAAAGTAATAATAACAAAAGAAACATTCTATTTTCATTTAGAATTATCCACTTGTCAATAAATACTAAAAATAGTATGAAATACATAATTCTTTTTTTAAAAAATTGGGGTGTCCTAATAATTATAGCCGGTAGTGTATATATATACTGGGTGACCTAAATTAGAATCAACAAAGTTTTGAATAAGACAGTTAATATTAATTCTTCTCTTTTTCTTTTTCAGGGTATAAAATTCGACTTCGTGCATTAAATATTGGAACAATAATTTTTCTCAATAGGTCTTGGTCATCCAAGAGAAGTATATTTTGTGTGGAGGTCTATTTCGATAACAAATCATACACTGTAGTCCAAGCAAACTTTCAGAGAAAGTTTAAGTGTCTTCATGCTCCACCAAAAAAGCAGACTTTTTGACTGGGTTCAGAAATTCAGAAAGTATAGGACTGTGTTAAATCTTAACTCTAAAGATCTGAGTGACACTTATTCTGGTCGGAGGGTGAGTGATAGAACAGAAAGGAACATAGATGCTGTACAGGACTTGAATCCCCCAGATTTTTATTTGTGGTGGTATCCCAAGGTTAATTTGTACCAGAACAACCCTCAAACGATTGGTGAACGGAAGGCAGCAATCACAGGATAATTCCCTGAAAAGGAATATGTCCAAGTAACTGACAATTTTGCACAACATTTGTACATTTGCTTTCAACGCCACATTCGGAGAATATTTTAGAACAATCGTGATTATTATGCAAATAAAATAAAAAAAAACTTTTTTCGCTAAATATCTCATGCGGGAAATCAACTGTCTGTAATTCGTGTGGCATTAATGTAACTTTTTCCTGTAAAATTAAATGTCTACGTAAATCTCTTAAATTCATTTAGTCAACAAGAATGTAAATATTTTCCCCCGTAATTTTGATACAAAAACAAACGCAATGTTGTTTACAATGTCACATAAAACATCAACTCACGTTTACGCAAAACAAAAGAAAATGTTTTTTTTATGGAATTTTTTAATGATTTTTAAACAATTTTTTATATAGTTATTTTTTTAACTAAAAATTTGGGGAATAATTGTACACAGACTGAAGTGTAAACCCACGAATTTTCTTGAAACTAAGAGAACCTTTGTAGGATTCATTACAATATTTATGGATGTCTATTTTTGAGCGGTCATCTTGTAAGTTCGATCAGCACAGCAGGCTTTGTAGGCTTGATCTTGCCCAAACACTATCCAAGAATATATCTTCATACAAAATTATATATTTCTTACTCGATTTCTCTGTGACCTTCTCCCGTGACACACGCGCATACACACGCATTCTCACAAAAGCACGCATACACACGCACTCTCTCGACAGCACGCACACATATAGTCTATATATCTATCTACGATGGTCGTCACAAACGTTCACAGGATGACCAAGTTACTCTCATGGAATGTAACCAAAAGAGGTTTAGTTCTCAACATAGTGCCTTTTGTGGTCCACACACATCTTTCTTTGGTGCTGCAGTGCTTGGATCCCATTGGTTAAGCTTTTATTCTGTTGATAAACAAAACTAATTTGTCTATATTTCGGAGATGAGGTAGTATTTACAGTATTTACATTATTCGAACTATTGTCCTCATCTTTGTTGTCATTTGTACGACGTTTCGGCCTCTGTACGCTCCTGCCTTCTTCAGGTGCTAGGATTTTCGAACCGAACCCTTTATTATAATCACTGGGGTAAATCATCCTCATTCCTTTGAATATTCTGAATAAGATGTGCTAATAGTATTAGTTATTTGATTTATAGTCAATAGTTTGTCATCCACCACAATGTAGTGAACACGATCAATGGCGATGACAGTTTCAGGACGCTCATACCTGAGGTCACCTTTACGGCTCACTCTTCCGTCAAAAATTTAGTTGCCCAGTTTTGTATTGTTGCTCATGATGAAGTGTCATCTTTTAATGTAGTAATCATGTCAAAATTAATGTCTTTAGGAGCTAAACTCTTTTTCCGTCGGCAATTTAAAACTCTACGTTGCAAAATTTTGTTCTTTTTCAAGAGAATTCGCTAACAGTTTTTATTTTAATAACAAGTATTGAAATTAATGCATGCAATATTTGACAGCTGCAGCATCTCTACTTTATAATAAGCCTATGAAGTTGTTAGCTGATTCTTTTCTGTCTATGAACTGAGAATATCACTAAGCGCTAATTGGTTTATATAAAAGGCAATCTGTGAGTCTGTGTGTGGCTGTAACCTACGCGCGCCTACATTTTTTAAGCTACGCCATTCAAACTTCCTAGGGACACATATCTACAGGGAAGCCAGGTCGACACATACTTTTTCTGTTTAAGTTCAGTAATTTTCCCTTTCGTACATTTGGCCAATGAAGCCGATTGTTTACATTTGCTCCGTAAAACATCAAAGATCTAAGATGGTTGCTGAAATAAGTCACAGAAATAAAATCACACGTGTCAAACGCGACTAAAATATTTTTATTAACAAAAAACGAGCCTTTATATTTAATTTTTATTCCAACGTTTTAAAAATTCATTTGTTCAACAAAAAAATGTAAATATTTTTCCCCGTAATTTTGAGACAAAAAGAAATATTTATAAAAGAAAAAAAAGGTGATTTTTCAAACAAAAACAAAATATGTAAAAGAAAAAGTGCCAGTGGTTAATTTAATTATTTAATGGTTTTTCTTTTTCAGATTTAATATTTCATACTTCAGAAAATAAACAAAAATAAAATAAAGCATCTTTTTTTTTTTTGCTAAATATTTCATGCGGAAAATCAACTGTCTGTAATTCGTGTGGCATTAATGTAACTTTTTCCTCTAAAATTAAATGTCTACGAAAATCTCTGAAATTCATTTAGTCAAAAAACATGTAAATTTTTCCCACCGTAATTTTGAAACAAAAACAAACGCAATGTTGTTTACAATGTCACACAAAACATCAAATCACGTTTACGCAAAACAAAAGAAAATACATTTTTTAATGGAATTTTCGAACAATTTTTAAACAACAATTTTTTATATAATTATTTTTTATATAACAGAGTTTTAAAATGATGCGACGACTACAAGCGCTCGGAAATCTCAACACGCTGCATTAATCATCTAATATCTAATAAGGCTATGATGCTAGTATTGTTACTATCTAACACAAACGCGACGGATTGATTTGGGAGTGCATGATGATTTGGAATCATTTTTGCGTACACACCGTTTGTTTAAGACAAAATACGTTAGATTCTTTAATAGATTCAATAGAGTTTGACGATGTGATATAATGTTCATGGCGTGTGTTTATAGTTGGCAAAATATTTATTAGTGATCCATCAATGTATTTTTGTTTATGTGTATTAAGAGAGCGAGTTTAAATGTTTGTTCAAATGTCTTTTATGTTAATAGACATGATCTTTTAGATTTCGAGATATCTCGCCGATATAAGAGCTTTCACATTTAATCTATTTAATCTCCTTGAGTTTCTTGACAAAATACAAAAGAGGATCTGTAACGTGGTCGATACTGACTTGGCAGACCGGCTGCAACCACTCTCTCACCGGCGTGATGTGGCTTCCCTGTGCCTCTTCTACAAGTACTTTCATGGCTTCTGCTCCGATGAACGTAGATCACTGGTGCCACCTAAGCACGAATTTACACGAGATACTAGATTAGCAACTAGATCCCACCCTTTTACAGTTAAACAGATAAGATGTAACCGTAAATTCTACTCCAACAGCTTCTTTTCTCGCGCTTCCCGCCTGTGAAATTCCCTTCCACAAGTCTGCTTTCCCGACAGCTACAATCTCCAGGTGTTTAAATGTAGGGTCAATAGACACCTCCTATCACACTAACTCCCAATTATTCTCAGAACACTCTCATCTACCCAACCCTCATTCTCGGTATCCTTACCCGCCTATCACCCACCCTCTGACATTTCTTATATTTAGCCATTCTCGGTATCCTTACCCGCCTATCACCCACCCTCTGACATTTCCTATATTTAACCATTCTCGGTATCCTTACCCGCCTATCATCCACCCTCTGACATTTCCTATATTTAACCATTCTCGGTATCCTTACCCGCGTATCACTCACCCTCTGACATTTCCTATATTTAACCATCCTTTCTCCACTCTATGTAGCCCCCTGCGCACTAGTAGCAGTAACATGCCTTGCTCGGGGTGAAACGCTTATAAAAAAAAAAATAAGTACCCGAACTGAATTGGTGTTGGATTTATTTTTCATCCTAATTATGTTTCTGATTTTCTTGGACGTATTCATAAAGATCCCAGTATAAGTGATAACTAATTTATTTACAAATATTGTAGAAAGAACGTTAAGGAATAGGGTTATGAATTTCGAGTTGTAGATGCCAGAAGTGCTGTCTAGTTTGTTTATTATTTGTTGACTTCGTATACTCGTTTTCCAGCGTTGAGGATGAAATGATGTGGGTAATGAAGAAGTGTAAATGTTTTTTTAATGTATTTCTCTACTTCACTTATGTATCCTGGGCTACATAAAGACTCTGGGATAAAATCCTTTCACTCATCCTGATTTTATTTTCTGATTGTGATGAGAATTAATTAATTAAATTGTTTTTGTTAGTGAGTTTGTTATACTAAATGTAATTTGCTTACTAATCCGATGTCGGGGAAAGGAAGAGATTTGCTTGTTTCACATTCATGTTTGAATTGGATTTTAAGTTCAACATTGTTAAGTTATAGCAAGTTATCCATTCTTTTCCAGTTTATAGTTGAGAGTCCGTCCTAGTGAAGTGTAGTATTATATTGTTGAATATTAACGGAATTTGGCCTTGTTGTAGATAGCCCACTATAAGTCATAAAGAAAGGTTATAAACCAAGAAAAGCAAATTGAGTTGAAAGATAACATTTTATATATACACATACCAATTTAGGTTTATACAATTAAAGTAATACTTGAAGTATAGGTCCAACGGACGTTAAAATGTTCATGGCAATAAAATGCTAAAAAGAGAATTAATACTTAGGTATGTGGCAGCGTGTAAGTAAGGAATGTCTTTGATGTATTCGTTCCTTGGTTCAGTAAGTACTTTTGATACAGTGAAAGATAAGATGAGAGAGGTAAGGGAGGCTAGGATAGTAAACCACTTGACTTAGGTCAAGGGGATACTGATTACACCCCCCCCCCTCTCTCTCTCTCTCTCTCTCTCTCACACACACACACACACACACAGGGTCAGTCCTGTGTGTGTCGGCCTGTGTCGGTCTGTCTGGCGATGCTTTCTGTATCGGCTTTTTATTTCGACTTTTTGGATCGCAGCAGATCATTTGGGAATTCATATCCGTATTTGATTCTGGGCTTCCCAATGGCCGATAAATAAAATTCGCGTAGGCTCGCGAACTTGAAATTTAATATTTACTTAATTTTTATTGTTCAACCTGAACATCTGCGCGAGGCCAGCTGCGCACCGTCGAGTTTTGGTCATTTGCTTTTTGGTTGTGAGGATGCAAACATCCGGTGCCTCGCCTTTGCTCGGTCGGTATCACCACAAAGTCCCTTTATTATGCCTAGTAGATTTGTATTATGAGTTTATAATAAAAGAACGTGATCTATGTATCTTAGGTAAGTAGATATTTTCAGCATTATCTATTTTAAATCTTTCTCACTCACTCACTCTTTCACTCTCTCTCTCATTCTCTCTCTCACTCTCTCTCACTCTCTCTCTCTCTATATATATATATAATTAGTTAGTATTTGGTCATAATTAAATTACACCAGTACGCAGCTGTATTAAAAGTGTTCAATACATTTATATTGTAGAACTTTTGAATATTTTTTTTATTCGGAGATAGGTTATTTCGACAACCTAGGTTTCAACCTTTCGGTTTCTTCAGGTGATTTACAATAACGCAATAATTTATCGCACAATAATTTACAATAATTTATAATTATTATAATTACAATAATTTATGATTTAAAATAATTTACTGTAAATCGCCTGAACATACTGAAAGGTTGAAACCTAGGTTGCGAAAATAACTCAAATGAATATATATATACATAGTTTTAAGGTGTGCTATATTTATGGAATAAAGTGCTAAATGTCAGAGATAGAGTGTATGTAAATATAAAAGTGTACATTGAAGTCAGCACTCAGAGATTGTTTCATGTTAGGCGCAATCAACACGCCACTTAATACAAATTTACATTAATTATAAAGACTCGGCTTAAATACAAAAATATTCAGCTCCACCCACTACCGGCTCCTCTAAGAAATCCAAAGGATATAGTCTAGTCACAGGATAATAAAACTTACATTATAACGGCTACGGTTAAATCTGTCTAGAAATCAAAGGACTCTCATTAATCAGCCACTTTAACTTTGCTCTCTCCAAAATTCCAACGGTCAGAGAAATGTTCCCCTATCACTAACCCCCACCAACATCCCACACACGACTGACCAAATATAAAAAAGAGGCTTTCCATTCCTTTACATGCCGCCTGATGAGACATTGAAGTTTCAATATCGAAACAAATGTACCTTTGTCGTGGATACATATAGAAAAATTATGTACATGTTCTAAAATATAATTTATAATAAATATTCACAGGTCTATATATTATATATCGAGCACTGTTTTAAATTAATGTTTTGAACGTTGTAAGAATTTTTTCTTCGTTCTGTATTCATTCGGATATATATATATATATATATATATATATATATATATATATATATATATATATAGAAAAGAAGTATGGCAAAGTAGAAAAAATTAAAGATGGCTCTTCTATATGATGTAATGGTTAGTAAACTTTTTTTCTGTAAATCAATCAAAACTGAGTATTAATTTCCAGCTCCGCTGGGTGCTCCATACTTTCAGTTTTGTGTCGCATCTAAACGTCTTAATAACATCATCCGGTTCACACATCCGGTCTTATGTTTCTTGTTTTAGAATTGGGTTGGTTTTTTCGTTGTTGTATAGTTTTGCGTATTTGTAGGTTTTGTAAGCTCGATTTCTACAGCCGAGGAGGAAATGGTCTTGATACGGAAGGAATCTAAATTTCTTTCCTAATATAAATCTCTTCTTCACTTAATATTTTGGGCTACATAATCTAAGAGCTCTCAGCTAGAATCCTATCAATGATAACGATTATATTTTTGTTTGAGATTGTGTTGTGGAGTAGTTTTCGCGCTGAAAGTTATAATCGTGCTATGTCGGTTGCTAATCGACTTAACGCACCCAAAATGTTAGGAACTTGGTAATCTTCCACTGAAAACTGACTCCTTAGTATTCGGCTAACTGCTGACTAATATCAACTGCCTAGTAGTTCTACTGAACTCCCATAGAACTCTAAAGAACTCTCTAGAAGTTCTAAGAACTCCTATGAAATTTCCAAGAACTCCTTGAGTTAACTTCCCGTTAACTCTTATTAATATAGGAGGGAGAGTTCATTATCTGAGGAATAGGTGTGTTTCACCATAACATTAATATAGGAGGGAGAGTTCATTATCTGAGGAATAGGTGTGTTTCACCATAACATTAATATAGGAGGGAGAGTTCATTATCTGAGGAATAGGTGTGTTTCACCATAACATTAATATAGGAGGGAGAGTTCATTATCTGAGGAATAGGTGTGTTTCACCATAACATTAATATAGGAGGGAGAGTTCATTATCTGAGGAATAGGTTTGTTTCACCATAACATTAATATAGGAGGGAGAGTTCATTATCTGAGGAATAGGTGTGTTTCACCATAACATTAATATAGGAGGGAGAGTTCATTATCTGAGGAATAGGTGTGTTTCACCATAACATTAATATAGGAGGGAGAGTTCATTATCTGAGGAATAGGTTTGTTTCACCATAACATTAATATAGGAGGGAGAGTTCATTATCTGAGGAATAGGTGTGTTTCACCATAACATTAATATAGGAGGGAGAGTTCATTATCTGAGGAATAGGTTTGTTTCACCATAACATTAATATAGGAGGGAGAGTTCATTATCTGAGGAATAGGTGTGTTTCACCATAACATTAATATAGGAGGGAGAGTTCATTATCTGAGGAATAGGTGTGTTTCACCATAACATTAATATAGGAGGGAGAGTTCATTATCTGAGGAATAGGTTTGTTTCACCATAACATTAATATAGGAGGGAGAGTTCATTATCTGAGGAATAGGTGTGTTTCACCATAACGAATTGGAACAGAAACAGATCGTTTATGTTAGTGGGTTTACGATAAACTTCAAATTACAATTTATTTTATTGTTACGTATCATGGATCGAGCATGTGAGAAATGATGAGGTTTTGGAAAGGATGAAAACGAAAAGGAAATCATTACTGAGAATCAGGATAAGACAGCTAAAGCTCCTGGGACATGCAATTGGGAAGGGGGGTTTGGAAAACCTGATACTAACAGGCTAGAGAGAAGGAAGGAGAGACAGGGAAAACATCATGTAACGGACTTGACTGGCCTGAGCGGGTGAATGGCAGAATGGGGTTTGTGTGGTGTAACAGGAGAAAGCGTGCTAAGAGCCACCAGGGATAGGGAGACGTGGAAAGCCATGATCGCCTACGTCCTGAAGGGACACGGCACATAGAAGAAGAATATATATGACAACTGTTTATAAGAAATTATAATGTGGTTATAAAATGGGGGATCAATTCTATATTATAATCAATATATAAACTGATCACTCATTTTTTGGTCATGCTAGTTTCCAAACATTTATATTCTAGATTTATGGTCTTGAGATAGTGGATGACAGAGTTGGGGTTGCATGGTGTAACAAGAGAAGGCGTGCAAAGAGCCACCAGGAATAGGGAGACGTGGAAGGTCATGATTGCCTACATCCTGAAAGGACAAGGCACATAGATGAAGAAGAAGAAAAAGAAAATTAATAAGGTATCGAGAAAAGGCACTCATTTGTTAATTTCAAATTCATGTGTGAATTCGATGGTAGGTTCAACCTTATTAAGTTTCTTTACGATGTCTTATGGATTTATATCATGAGTTTATAAAAAAAAATGTCATCTATGTATCTTAGGTAAGTAAAGATCTGAACATGAACTCCGTTCGCAAGAAATGCAGTGCACAGATGGATAAACCTTAAGTGAAATATTCTTTTTTAAATATGAATATTTTTACACTACTTCTGAGTTAATGTCTATTGATATATAGAATTTATAAATATCTTATTGACATATGAAATTAGTTTTTTTTTAATACTTATAACATTAAAAAATATCGGAAGCTCAAAATATATTTACTGAATGACGGCGACATCTATCAGCGCAATTAGAATCTTGTTCTTTTTTTTTTTTTTTTTCTTTGCTTTCTCCTCACTAAATTCTCATGTTTCATTCTCCTGGCTTCTTAGTGACATTGGTTGGGTTCAAATAATTATATAAAAGAATGAAATGGCAAGAATTATAACATTTCAAATTAATTACAGTGTTCCACGTTTGACGCTTAATAATGTTTAACGTCTTGCAACGAACTGTGAACGCGTTCGTTGATGATCAAATGAGATAAAATTAATTGGTTTTTTGTTTCTTTTTAGTTTTGCACAAAGTTGTATAGTTTTCTGTTTGTTGTTTGCAGTATGTAAGTTAATGTGTTATTTCGATAATAATTCAGGTTTTTATTAAGTTCTTCATGGTATATTCTAGTTTGTTTCATAGCCAATAAACTAATTAGTTACATTTTCGTTGTTGAATCCACTGAATTAGCACAAGCCTAAGATCTTTATATATAGTGTTTTCCTATTGATTATTAGATTATGGTCATCACTTTTACTATGAAATTTTAGTCACTTCTTTTTTCTGTTTCTTTAAATGATACACAGTGGTTGTTCCAACGCCATACTCCTCAGTCAGACGTTGCAGAGGAACCCCGCAATTATGCATCTGAGGTTTTTTGTTGTTTTTTTTTTTACATTTTCTCTGTATCAAGTCACAAAAATTACGTAAAGGAAAAAAAAATTAGCAAACAGAACACTCACGCCTATCCAATACAAGCACTTGACAACAACTGATGTTTGGCAGGCTCAGGTCGCTTAGCCAGGCTGGGGTAGTGGTGGTCGGAGGCGGGCTGATCATGACACTACTTGCCACGACATACCTAAGTGGCGTGGGTCAAGTAAGTAAGATTTTGTGCGCCCAACCCATACTAAAATATTAGGCTATCTAATGTTCGGATATAGGACTGTCAACCTGTGTACGCTTCATTGTATATAGAGCTTTAGTTTCTCTTCCTGTTTCAGGATGAAAAAGTGTTGTTAGGCTGTTGTGGTTGATGCGTAGACAATAGAGGCTGACTTTGAGTGCTCTTGAGCTTAGGTTACCATTCTCATAATTTTGTTTTTTTTTTAATTTAAAACAGGTTTATGTATTTTTGTTCCGGGATTATTTCCAGTTTTTTACCCAAATAGTTCATTGATTTGGGATTTCAACTGACTGTATCTGATCTTAGCATTTTTGTCAAGTGTTGACAACAAACACAAAAAGGGTAAATTGATAACGTACTCTAAAACATCAAACGTAATATGATTGTAATATGAAAGGTAATATAAAACTCTTAAATTAGAGTTTTATTAGTTCCAAACTAGAGGCAGCAGAAATTTGGTTCTTCAAGGAAACTGACAATTCCATGGACGGATTGAATAAGCACACATGGAAGCCTTAACGAAAATGGCAACAGAAAAAACATTTCTATTCAGAATAAGGAAAGTCAGTCAGTTAAGTGCCATACGTGATACACGCTTTGGGAGATCATGTCTCGAAAGACTGGGCAAAAGATTATCCCGCAGTAGGTTGCCATTGCTTTCAGCGGTAGATTGGTTGCCAGCCATGGCTATACAACTTAATCTGTTCTAATTTTTAACCCATAACTGGAGGGAAGAGATGAATTAATACCTTTCCCAGGGGTATTTGTTCGTAAGTAAATGCAAGGAATTCAACTGGAATTCGAACTCGGCACTCCGATTTGTCGTTCTGAATCGATATCTACTGGACCACAACGTATATCCTAAAGAAACTGCAGCTGAAATTAGTTGGTCACATATTGAGAAAACCTGGACTTGAAAAACCCTCACGAGGGTTGAGAACAAGAGAGATAGGCAAATGTAGAGCTTTCCGATGATCAGACAAGCTTGTGTCTTGGGATAATGAAACGAGGAGCGGAGGCCTTGGCAAAAAGAGAGAAATCTGCTAAGAGCAACACAGGAGAGAAGGTTGTGGAGGGTCATAAGCGCCTATGTTCTGAAAGAACTCTGCATATAAAGAAAATACTGGTAATATCTTTTATTTCTTTATGACTCCCTCTTTATTATTATATTTGACATATAATCTTCTAAGCCGTTAAAAATTGATTGATTTGTATTCTACGGCTAATCAACACATTATTTTAAGGTTATTTAAAGGCAGCAAATACTTTTTTTTAAATTGGAAGAATTTTTTGAGATAATAATTATATTCTGATACAAGTTATACTAATTAAATCACAGATAGAGGAGAATCGTGAATTGATGATTATAACGAAACCGACTAGAAGAGAAACTCGGTTCTTCAATTTCACCAATGTGCATCTAAGCTTAGATCATCTGGTACTCCCTGGTTGACACCCATCTAGGTACAGAACAAGCTTGCAGTTGCTTAACTTGGTGGTTTAAGCCTTAAACGTTAAAAAGCGAAATGTATCGTTTAAAATTAACAACACTATTCACATGTACAGTCATTAAGATTTCCTTTTCGTTAAAGTTTTACTTAACTCACCACAAAAAATAATGATGTCGCTGAAATTTGTAAGAAACATTTGAAGTGCCCGGATGTAAAGGTGAACGCTTTTTTACAGCAATGGTTATTAACTTTGATCTGGGTCCATTGAATGAAAAAAGCATAAGCGCCACTCATCGAAATGTAATTATTCCATTCGATATCGAAAAGGGATTATTTCTAAATCGGGCTTCAGAGGATTAAGCAATGTCAAACAATTAAAAAGTCCCTCCAGATTTACCTTGTTATTTGACAATCAACGAAAAACTACACAAACACGCACACACACACACACACACACACACACACACACACACACACACACACACACACACATATATATATATATATATATATATATATATATATATGCGTTAAATAAAATAAAGACAAGAGGAAAACTGTATTTTAAATCGCCTACGCGTTTCGTCCTGTGATGGACATTATCAAGGCAAAAAGACGAAATGAGCTTTATTCTAAATTACGTATCTATAAACAAACTGTGTTGGTAACCACAAAGACGCTCACAAATCATTTCAAAAGATCAACAGAATATTTTTGTTTTTAGAATTTCTTCATGTGTAGTGTAAAGTCACGAGATATTAAAATGAAGGGAATTTTAAAAACGGTTGAATTCACTTCATTTTAACATCTCTTGACTTTGCACTACACGTGAAGAAATTCTAAAACAGACTTACACACAAAATAAACAGTTCTCAAAGAAAACGGCCAAAAGTCCCTTCATTTTAATATCTCGTGACTTTACACTACACATGAAGGAATGTTGTTTAATTGAACTCTGATCAGAAAGGTGACAGGTAAGTCTACGAGAGAGCGTGGTTGTAGTAAAACCAATGTATGTAGTGGGTTTATTATTATCAGAGACACAAACTATGAACGGGAATGTAAATTGATACACTATATTGGTTTTCTGTAAAGGATATAGCTGTGTGGTTGTAGGGTTATTAGAGACTATGAGGTCAATTGTTTTAAATTTTTTACAATTTATGATGAGCTTAATTTGATTATTATTATTTATTGGTTTAACATTATATATATATATATATATATATATATATATATATATATATATATAGTCATCCACAGACAGATCTGTTTCGCTGTATCACAGCTCATCAGTATGGTTAGACATCTCATTGCTTTTAATCCAAGATTGAAACCCGACCGAATTGGCGTCAGTCGACGAATCTACCTCTGAGCTATATATATATAGCTCAGTAATATAATCTCATAATGGCGGCCAAGACATCTGTTCTTATCCACAACCAAGACCAATGGATAAAAAACAACGCTGTAAACCAATTTGACATCACAATGGGTGCGCTGGACTCCGCAGAGTCCTCTGATCTCATCGGATTATTTACTCTGTACAACCTCACCGCTCACCAAGACATTAACACACAGGACATAGGGCTATATAGAGACGACGGTCTAATGATAGTAAAAAAACTCCACACACTTTAAAACAGACAAAATCAGAAAACTAATACATAGAGAATTCAAAGTTTTAAACCTAAAAGTTATAGTCAACACAAATTTAAAAGTAGCAAACTTCCTCGATATCACACTAGATTTAGTCAACAACAATTACAAACCATACATAAAACTCAATAAATACCCACTATAAATCTACCCAAAGTCAAACCACCCCCTAGTATTATCAAGCATATACCCTCTTCCATAGAGCATAAAATCAGCCAAAACTCGTCCAACAAAGAAATATTCAACAAACACAAAGCTCTCTACAACAAGTCATTAAAAAAAGCGGCTACAGAAACAAAGACATCCAATACATAACAAACAACCCCAACAAGAAAAGTAGAAACAGAAAAATAATTTGGTACACACCTCCTTTCAACCAAATGATCAACACCAAACTAGCCCCAGCCCTCACAAGATGAATAGATTAACCTATCCTGAACTCAGCCACAAACAAACACTTAACCCTAAGACCTTAAAAAGGTCACCAGAACTCAAAATACAGACCAACCCCTCTAACACCCCCTCAAAAAAACACAAATCCAACACAAATAAACTGGCTTTTCAACTAGATAATTCTCATTTCTAAAAAATCACCTGAGGATGACGCCAACAACATAATGGGCTGTCTTCGAAACATGAAAATTTTTGTTTAGTGATACTATGAATTTATAAAAACATTGTAACAACCATTATACTATATATGTAATATAACAATCTGGCCCCACCCGAGGAAGGCTGATGCAAGCGAGGGTGTTTCCGGTCGTTGAAAGGAACGGATGTCGTTTGACCTTATTTCCGGCAGCAGCGGAAATAACTACAGAGGCAAACAGAACAGGTGTCTCTGAGAATTACGTAGGCGTGCGTGGGCGAGGCAAAACCGGAAGAAAAAGTCCTGGTTCTGGAAGATTATAAAAAGACCTCGGCACACGGATTCGCCAGTAGAGGAGCAACAGAGATCGGCCGGTGAAGAGAGACACAACAGATAAGACTACACTCCCGTCAACCCATTAGAAGCGCGCTCTCTCAATTCTCTATTCCCTATGCTACACGGTTCATTGTCATTAATAAAAATATAACTTTATATTTTTATATATATGCGTGTTTGCTGTTTTGAGATGCATAATTGGTGCCTAGTGACTTGCTGTTTTGAGACAACAAAACAGTTAGATGCGAGCTGGTTGCCACGGCGACGATTGAAATTCAACGGACTTAAAACTACCAGATAGAAAGAAAAAAGAAGACGAAAATAGAAGCAGCCGCACGACTATAGACATCAGCCAAGGTAGGTGACTCTTTGATTTGATAGTGTGTGTGTTTGCTCTTGTTTATAATAAGTCTAGTTAGTAAAAAAAAAAAAAAAAAAATGGAACAGCATACTTTTGTCGATTTTGTTCAAGGTCTGACCCTAGAATTGAGAAATGTGGCTTGTTCGGTGTCGAACACATTAAGGGTAGAAAGGAGGGGGTGCAGGACTACATGCAGAGAGTAGTACGCCTAGCGGAGAGCGCATAGGTTGGGGTTGACGGGAGGAATAAAGTTGAGATATTTACCTATCTGTAAGTTTAAAACATCTGAGTTAATGATTTATTTTTTTTGTTAATATTTTACCATATATGTGAAGTGAGTTTACTGGTATGTTGCTTAATTAATCTTACTTTTATTGAGTAAGTGAAATGTAAAATCATGTAAAGTAAGTTTCTTCTACTCTTTAAAGTGGATAATTGGATTAACTTGTTGATAACAATGTTTTCTTTGGTTTGTGCAGTGTTAGGTTTTCTTTTTTTTTTTGGATTTCTTTTCAATGACTGTACACTACAAAATGATTTACATTTCTATGTTTGTGAATTATGCTTTTGTGCAGGTTCCCATCAATTCAACATCCTCTGTGAATTTTCATTTATGTGACTTGGGAGATATCTTTTGAAGATATATTAATTTCTGAAAACTTTATATTGACACGGATAGACCTGCAGATTCCACAGTTGATCGGAACAAAAAGAAAGAACAACTGAAAAGTCTTGTAGACTTATTGGCTGATATGCTATAGGATTGGGAAAGAAGCAGTGGGAGGATTAACGATAGTTTAAGTGAAATAGTTTGGAAGATACAAACGTGGAAAATTATTAATAGTATCTAAAGCATAAAGTAAATTATACGTCTCTGGTTCAGTGGTTTGGTCCCCAATTACGCAGAAATTTCCCAATTTTTCAGTGGACACCATGCCGGTAGAATTGCGCGATATGGAGGAGATTCCTATCCGCAAACTAGTAAATACCTTGGAACAGATAAATATGGAAAGATTTAGTGAAGGATATGAAGAACTCCCGAAGAAGTTGACGATAGGAGTCATTGCTGGCATAGTCGACGTTATGATAATCCTTGGAATAATAGCTAGGAAGCGGATTTTTAAGTGTGAAAGAAGCAACAGTGCTTCGGGAAAGGAAAGGGAGTGATCCGTTGTGAATAGTACTCCGGGGTCAACGGGTGTTCAATACTCAAATGTCTCTGCGTTAAACAGAGAGATGTCAACAAATCAGATATGCTTGGATTCGAATCCAGAGGAAGTAGTTCAAGGAATAGAAGACATTGTACAAACTAAGGAACTACGAGTCACGGGTCCATTTTTTTTAGACTAAATTAATATAGATGAAACCTCTAATCCTCCACAAGTAAATTGCATGCGGATTAACGTTGGAATCAGGGTAATTTTCTTCATTTTCTATTGAACATTTCTCGGTCAGACTATGAATGATATGTACTGCAGATAATGGCCATTTTTCTGTGTTCAAACATAGTATGTTTGAAATTAAATTAAATTAAATGAAGTTACATGTGTAACAATAAACTCGAGCAGAAACACGCATGGTGTTGGTCAAAGGTCATTTACTCGATGTCAGTTTGGAAACTGGGGCGCGGTTACCGCCTATGATCATATGGTCGTGCATCGAGGCGTCTACGCTTATGGACAGAGTCGAGAAAGAAAATGAACATTTTTAAGAACTTTGCCCAATTCTGTGAAAATGGATATTAAAAAAAAAAAAAAAAAAAAAGAACAATGAAACATCGAGCTGGTAGAACAATTTTCACGATGGACACGAACATTGTTGGGTTGCCGATGTAGGCTCCCCTATATATTTTTTTGTTGTTTTTTTTTGTTTCGGCATGCACATGTTTTGTTGTTTTGGCGTGCACATGTTTTATACAATTGTCGGGCTTGTGTGGCATGGGGAGGAGTGTGAGGGTGTTGCGCTTAAAATGTTCTTAGGTGAACATTTTGGAAAATGGGAGGGCGAGGAATGTAATATAACAATCTGGCCCCACCCGAGGAAGGCTGATGCAAGCGAGGGTGTTTCCGGTCGTTGAAAGGAACGGATGTCGTTTGACCTTATTTCCGGCAGCAGCGGAAATAACTACAGAGGCAAACAGAACAGGTGTCTCTGAGAATTACGTGGACGTGCGTGGGCGAGGCAAAACCGGAAGAAAAAGTCCCGGTTCTGGAAGATTATAAAAAGACCTCGGCACACGGATTCGCCAGTAGAGGAGCAACATATATATATATATATATATATATATATATATATATATATATATATATATTATCGTTAAAATTTAATTAACCAAAAGGGATTTACCAAAACTCGTGCTCTAATATAAAAATCAACTTACGGTTAAAATTATTCACTTATTTGAAGTATTATGTGCCCCACTAAATACCTCATTCAGATAAAATAATCCTCTCCAAAAGTTAATTAATATCTATGTTTAATCCACAAAGTAAAAAACGAATATAATATTAATAAACTCAAAATAATCACTCTATTTCATCTACTCATAGATAGTAGTAAAATAAAAAATATCTATCCTTTTTTAAAAAAAACTAACATCCCACTATAAGAATTACCCAGACAAAAATAACAAGTGATCTCTTCAAAGCTAAACTACTCCGACCCCCTCTCCTAATCCAAAGCTGCATCTCTATAGTTACAAACTGCTGACAGACCGTTTCTTCTTCTTCTGTGTGCCCTGTCCCTTCAGGACGTAGGCGATCATGGCTCTCCACGTCTCCCTATCCCTTGTGGCTCTTAGTATGTTTGCTCCTGTTGCTCCTGGCAAACCCCGTTCCGTCATCCACCTGATCAGTCCCTGCAAATATGTTATCCGCTGCCTTCCTCTGTCTCTCCTTCCTTCTATCTGTCCAGTCAGTATCAGGTTCTCCAGGCTCTCCTTCCTCATTGCATGTCCCAGGAACTTCAGTTGTCTCTTCCTGATGCTCAGCATCAATTTCCTTTTTGTTGCCATTCTTTCTAACACCTCGTCGTTGCTTGTATGCTCAGTCCACGATATCCGTAGCATCCTTCTGTAGAACCACATTTCGGCCGCTTCCAGTTTTGTCCTCATTTTCGATGATATTGTCCAGCAGACCGTCTTAGACATAATAAATTCCCATCCCACACATCACTTACATATCACATTCCCAAGAACGAATCGTATCCACCATTTATCTTCATTTCTACTAATCTTAGAAGAATGGCACTTGTGCTCTGGAACACGAGGATTTTTGTGTAGTGATACTATGTTTTTATAAAACATTGTAACAACTATATATATATATATATATATATATATATATATATATATATATATATTATAAATAAGTAAATAACAGGAAACATGAGTAGAAACGGTTAAAACCAGACATTAATAAAAAAAAATCAGAAAAAATGGGAAATTGATGCTTTGAAATTCACAATTATCAAATATTAGTTTAACAATTTTTTTTTATAATCTTGTCTCCTCAAGCAAGGCATTTTACTGCCATTGTTGGGCAGGGGGGTAACATAGGAGGAATGTCGGGGAGTGAGAGGTTGCAGGGGTGTCAGGAAGAGAGTAGGAGAGGGAAGAGAATAATGATGAGAGTGGGGTGGATGTAGAAAAGCATAAGAGAGAGGATGTAAGTTAGTGAGACGGGAGATGACTATTGACATTACATTTAAATTCTTGGAGATTGTAACTGTCAGGAAAGCAAGTATGCGGAAGAGAATTCCACAGGCGGGAAGTGCGAGAAAAGAAGCTGAGGAAATAGAATTTGCGTTTACAATTTATTGGTTTCACAGTAAAAGGGTGGGACCGAGTTGCTAATCTTGTGACTCGAGAAAATTCGTATATAGGGGGTACCAGTGAGCTAAGATGATCGGAGCAGAAGCCGTGAAAGTATTTGTAGAAGAGACGCAGGGAAGCCACACTGCGTTGGTGAGAAAGCGACGGTATCGTAGCTGCCAAGTCGGGATCGATCACATTACAGATTCTCCGTTGGATTCGGTCGAGGACACCTCAGTAGATAGCAGGAGCACTAGACCAGATATGGCAGCAATACTCAATGCACTGGCGGGTGGTAGACTTGTATATGTGCATGATTGTTTGGGACGGGAAAAACTTCCTGGCCCTACACGGAGAACCGACTTTCTTCGCAGCGGATTTAGCTGTGGATTCTATATAGTTATTCCACTTGAGGTCTGGTGTGAGAGTTAACGTTTGGAGGCGCAGTGTTTTGCTTTCACAGAAAGAGAAGCCTGATCCATGTTAATGGGCGGGGGAACGATTGTCTGTGGTGGTTATTAGATAGCAGCTTCGTTTTGGAAGCATTAAAATTTACGAGCCATTTCTTGCCCCAGTCACCACGGATTAGAGTTCCTTTTCAAGATGCTAGAATAAAATCTATCGAATACTGACATGATAATTAATATTAGATGAAATACCTCAGAACTATATAACTTGACGAACAATATTAGATTAAGTACTCAGCAAATATTAATATGATAATATAACTCGAATGAAATACCTAGCAAAAATAATTAGAACATTCAAATCAGATAAAAATATCCATCAAATAAACAAATAACAACAGACAGCAGTGAAAATAGTATACAAAAATTCTTAATATTAAAACTCATATTTTAAATTGAATGATGAATTATGTTCATTTTTATACTATACTAGCATTAAACACCCGGCCTTGCTCGGGTGTAATGAAAGATTTAAAATTAATCCATCGTCCTGGAGCTCGGACTCTTTGGACGTTGGCACGAAAGACTAAAAAGCAATAGTTGTTTCCAGTTAAAGCGAAACCGCAAACTGAAAGAAAAATGAATGGATGTAAGTCAAATTTTGTTTTCCTGGTATCGATATCAAATAAGTTTTTTTCGTCGTAAAACTGAATTTTGAAGGCTAAATAAGTCCTCTGAGTAAATGGTATCATGGCTGAGACTAAGAACTACAATTATACCTACTTAGAGCCAAACCCGAAGCAAAAACTAAAATAAAAGGGCTGAAAAAAAATACAGACATATAGGCAGATAAACAGACACATACACACAATCATCTTGCCTTTTAAATATATATATATATAATCGGTTTTCTGCACTATTCTAAGAACTGCAACCTTGAAACTTTTGAATATCGTTTCTTATGTCTTTGTCTATAAGTGTATCAAATTTGATTAAAATCGGACCACTCCTTCTATAACCCGATTTTTTCAATTATCGACGCTTATAGTACAACTGTGCAAATTTTCAAGAAAATTGGTTCAGCCGTTTCGGAGTCTATAGGTAACGGACACACACATACACACACAGACACAGAGACAAAGTTCCATTTATAAATAAGTCTATATATATATATATATATATATATATATATATGAGAAATAAAATAAGGAGTAACAAAACACCTGACATATAGATATACATATAAACAATATTAGTACTAATGTTAATATAAGCTAATGCTTACCAGGTGATTAAACCAAATTTATAACTTGTTTATAAAATCTACAAGCTTTTTTTTTTTTGCATAGAATTAAAGTAGGATAAAAAGGCATTTAAAGTTTACTCTCACTAGCTTTTACTTTTTTTTCCTGTGTATTATCTCTTAATTATGTGTACGGATGATGAAATATTCAATAATTATTACGGCTACGGGTGGCAGAATATGACACCACCTCAGTTCTATTTTAACACTAGAAAAATGCAGTTTATCAAGAACAGAGATAGGAATCCAAAGTTAGCCGCGTTTTGTGAGTATGATGTCGAAGCAGTAACAAGTGTTTTTTGAATAGATGCACGATACAAAAAAAATCATTCATTTTACTCCATTGAAAAACTTTAGAAAAAACAAACTGATTACCATCTGAAGTCGAATACAGTTGACATTTCGTGAATGCCATGAAGATTTTGATCTTGTGAAGATTCACAGGTGAAAAGTAATTTTGAATGACTTCATTAAGAAAAGTTGGTTGTTTAGTTGGTTAATTTACCGACATATCGACACATGGTGGGTTATATTAAGTCGAATATAAGTTTTGTAGTGACTATTTTTTCACGCCTGTGCATCATGGTTTTATTTTTAAAATGAAATGCTGCACAGGCACAGCAGTTCCGAAAATGTGACACAGCGATTGCCGCAGGCTGAGATCACCAGTAACATTAAAAGATTGTCAAGTCAACTGCGTAAACATTCGAATCGAACCCGGGTCTTATGGTCAGAAAGTGAACTGCATAACCACTCGACCGCGCGCCCCTAACCTTTCAAATTCAGCCATCAATAAAATGTAGTTATTATTAGGAGTTATTTTATTATGTCATTCAGTTACTTATTATTAGTCTACTGTATAAATTGTTATATCATATAGCGGCAATAGAAGACTGACAAAGGAGAATTCGATACTTGGGGTAGTTGTGTATTGTTGAAGATTGACGGAATTTGGCCTTGTTGTAGATAGCCCACTTTAAGTCATAAAATGATTATATTTCAAGAAAAGCAAATTGAGTTGAAAATAACATTTTATATATATACATATCAATTAAGGTTTTTACAATTAAAGTAATCCTTTATATATGGGTCCAACAGACGTTAAAATGTTCATGGCAATAAAATGCTAAAAAGAGAATTAATGCTTAGGAATGTGGGAGCGTTGTAAGTAAGGAATGTCTTTGATTTATTCGCTCCTTAGGACAGTAAGTAGTTTTGAGACAGCGAAAGATAAGAGGAGAGGGAAGGGAGGCGAGGATAGTAAACCGCTTGACGTAGGCCAAGGGGATACTGATTACACTCCTCTGTCTTGAGTCAGTCCGTGTGTGTCGGCCTGCGTCGTTCTGTCTGCTGTATTGTATTTACTAGCCTTCCCACGCAAGGCCGGATGTGACACATGGTCATTTTAATGTGGGAATTCCCGGCCATATAGCCGGGCCAAAAATATGTCTGTCTATTTTTACCGAGTCGTGGTTCTACCCTTCGGCGGAACCACGACTGGGTTTGTGCTCTCTGCTCGGAAGCAGAGAGCTGACAGTGTTATAGGGTTACAGAGCAGTCATCCGAAGACGACTGCTCCAATGCAAACTCTGCATGTCTGGCGATGCTTTCTGTATCGGCTTTTTATTTCGACTTTTTGGATCGCAGCAGATCATTTGGGAATTCATATCCGTATTTGATTCTGGGCTTCCCATTGGCCAATAAATAAAATACGCGTAGGCTCGCAAACTGGAAATTTAATATTTAATTAATTTTTAGTTTTCAACCGGAACATCTACGCGAACCTGGATGCGCACCGACGAGTTTTGGTCATTTCCTTTTTGGTCGTGAGAGTGCGAACATCCGGTCCCTCGCTTTTACTCGGTCGGTATCACTACAATCATTTAGCGTATCGTCTGGTTTACAGTTTAACCCGGTCTTTTGAATAGGAGTAAAGGTTTAAGTTTTGTTTTCTTGGATTGGGTTTCCGGTTCCTTCTTAAGTTTCTTCATTCTCTTTCACTCCCATTAGCATTATGCGTCGTAGTAGCATTATCGCCTTACTTGCGAAGAATTGATTAAAACAAATATTATTCTGGAATGATATACACATCTTCTTTATGTGCCGTGTCCATTCAGGATGTAGGTGATCATTTCTTATCTTTTGTCGCTTTTAATAAATTTTGTCTTTTGTTTTTTCTCTAAACCCTATTCCGCCATCCATTTACTCAAGCTCACTAAGTAGGTTATGCACTGTCTTCCTGTTCCTTTTGCCTTCAATCTATTCTGTGGGTATCAGATTTTCCAAGCCTACTTTTCTCATTATGTGTCCTAGAAATGTCAGCTGATGTTAAGTATTTCTTTTTTGTTTCTGTTTCCTCTAAAACCTTACGGTTGCACCCATATTCTATCCATGGTATCCTCAACATCCTTCTGTAGTACTACATTTCTGTTGCTCCAAGTCTCTTTTTCCTCTTTGAAAAGATTTTCCAAGATTTGCTGCGATGCGGGAAAACAGATATCACATAAAAGTCCAGTGCTCTTTTATTTGTTTCCAACGTAATATTCCAACGTAATCTGCTTAGCTCTTGTCTATGCGAACACGTCTTCGGATCTCAATATCGGACATTCCATCCTCTGTCAGAAAACTTCCCAGCTGTTTGAATTTCTGCACTTCTATGATTTTCGAATTCTCGACCAATAGTTGCCATTTTGAGGTCCTCTTTTTGCTGATGACCATGCATTCAGTTTTCTTGAAATTTATGCTTAGTCCTTTCTTCTCATTTTCCTTTGCTATCTTCTGTAAAAGGTCCTGCATTTTTCTTTCCTTGCTTTCTATCAACACTGTGGGATCTGCATATCTTATTGATGTGGCCCTAGGAAAAACGTCACAAGAAAGACTAGGACACGGTATACTGTTGGAAACAATATCATATTACAAAAGAGAAACAATGTACAGAGGAAATAGAGTATAATAGTACTTAGCACCGAAACGGCGTACTAACAAATGAGTATCGTAGCTGCTGCTACTTACTACTACTCCCAAGAGTAGATAACTCTCGGTATTTCTGTAGTCCGGTAGAGTTCATATTAGTGTGTAGGTAATTCCCCACAACACTTATATTGTTGTGATTGTTGCCGCCAACGACGAATCCTGGCAGATGTTCTCTTATATATGTTACGCTGTATAGGTTGAATAGATCTGTTGAGAAGAAACAACCTTGTCTTGCGCCCCTTTCTATTTTTGTATATCTGCTGAATTCATTTCCTGTCCGTATGCAGGCGGTTTGCTACCAGTATAGGTTCTCGATTATTCTAATGTCTTTCCCGAATATGTCGAGGCTTCCGTGCATCACTAACAAGTCTTTGTGGCATACTTTGTCGAACGCCTTTGCATATATTCCATAAATCACAGGTATGTGTCCTCCTGCTTTTGTATTACTCTTTCTAATAACATTCTGAGAAAAAATACCGTTCCGATGTCTCTGACGAACTAGCACTGTTCTTGTTCTATCTCTGGACCAATCCTGATTCGCGCTCTGTTCATAAGAATCTGGATGATGAGATTTTTTTTTCATGTCGCTCATTAAGCTGATTGTTCGGTGTTCGCATCCATTTTTGCCTGGCTTCTTAAATTGCCCTTCATTATTAATATATATATATATATATATATATATATATTCGTATCGGCAAAAATGATCTATGCCACAGCTGAAAAAAATGATAACACTGAAGGTAATTTTGTGTTTAATGAAACAAGTTCATTTGACTTGATTAAACCGCAACAACTGACTTGATTTTACACTTCTATGTAATGTTTCATTTATTCATTTACTAGCAAAATAGCCCTGCATTGCTCGGGTGTAATGAAAGCTTTAAAACTAATCCATGTTTCTGGAGCTCAGACTCTTTGGACGTTGGCACGAAAGATTAAAATGCAATAGTTGTTTCCAGTTAAAGCGAAACCGTAGATTGAAAGAAAAATGAATGGATGTAAGTCACTTTTTTCATCGTAAACTGAATTTTGAAGGCTAAATAAGTCCTCTGAGTAAATGGTGTCATGGCTGAGACTAAGAACTACAATTATACCTACTTAGAGCCAAACCCGAAGCAAAAACTAAAATAGAAGGGCTGAAAAAATATAAACATGCAGGCAGATAAACAGACACACACACATAAACATCTTGCCTTTATATAGATATATATTATCAATTTTCTGTACTATTCTAAGAACCGGCACCTTGAAACTTCTAAATATCGTCTACTATGTCTTTGTCTATGAGTGTATCAAATTTGATTAAAATCTGATCACTCCTTCTATAACCCGATTTTTTCGATTATCGATTTTCGATATTTATCGGGGGTACCTTGACACGAAACCTAGCTAAGGTTTCTCGCAGACGCTTATAGTACATCTGTGTAAATTTTCAAGAAAATCGGCTCAGCCGTTTCGGAGTTTATAGGTAACGAACACACACACACACAGACAAACACACACACACACATACACACACACACAGAGACAAACACACACACACACATACACACACACAGAGACAAAGTTCTATTTGTAAATGATTTTAGATTTAGTGAGCGCCATAATTGTAGTTGATGGTGACATTCAAGGCAGAATGGCTTCTCGGTTCCTTTTTTTACCAGAGATATTGAGGTTACTTCGTCCCTCTTCTCAGAAGTTAAAGAGGCAAGAACCACAATGCATAAGTTTTCATTGTCCTAGACTGGCGAGTGTATATCCAGGTTGTCTTCTGCCTAGAATATATACCCCGCCACCTCCATGCCGCACCGACAAGATTCAAAGTAATACAGAGCATTACGTTTAGGGACGGCTATACTGCAGGACCTCCGACAGAAGGTAGCAATAGAAAGCGAGAAGAAAGGACTAAGCATAACTCCAATAAAACTGAATGTATGATCATCAGCAAAAAGAAATACTTTCATGGCTTCTGCTCCAACGAACTTAAGTCATTGGTCCCTCCTCAACAGGTGTTTACTCGTGCAACCAGACTGGTAATTGGGTCCCACCCATTCACAGTCAGGTGAGTCAAATGCAGACAACAATTCTACTCCTGCAGCTTCTTCTCTCGCACTTCCCGCCTGTGGAACTCGCTCCCATATTCTTGCTTTCCTGGCGGCTACAACCTCCAGAAATTTAAATGCAATGTCAATACTCATCTACTAACCACTGGACTCTAGCTCTCTCCCCACCCCCGTATATCCTTCCCTTTCCCTCCACCTATGTATCTGTCATCGCACCTGCATTCTCAGCTTTCTATTGCTCCTTTCTAACTAGTTTGTACTCCTCACTCTTTTCTATTTTTTACAGTTATGTAGCCCCAAGCTTATCAGTGGCATTTCTGCCATGCTCGGGGTGAAAGGATTAAAAATACAAAAAAAAAATGCCAACTACAGGTCGGAGAAACTAAAATAAAGCAAGTAAAGAAATTTAAATACCTGGGAAGTGTTCTGACAGAGGATAGAAAATGAGACATTGAGATCAAAAGACGCATTGGCATGGAAAAGGAGGCACTTCAAAAGCTAACCAGAGTGCTGAAAAACAGGAAAATCTTATTAGAAACAAAGAAGAGAGTGCTGGATTAATATGTGATGTCTGTTCTTCTGTATGGCAGTGAATGTTGAACGATCTCCTTAATAATGAAGGAGAGTCTTACGGCAGCAGAGATGTGGTTCTACAGAAGGATGCTGAGGATACCATAGACTGAGCATGTGACTACGACGAGGTATTGGTCAGGATAGAAACGAGGAGGAAACTCATACTTAATATGAGAAAGAGACAGATGAGGTTTCTGGAACATGTAATGAGGAAGGAAGGCCTGAAGAATTTAATACTCACAAAACGGATAAAGTGAAAAAGAGACAGGGGAAAGCAGCGCGAGACATACTTGATAGGCTTGAGCAAATGGATGGCAGAGCGGGTTTTGGGAGAGATACCAAGTGGAATAATGTTGAGAGCGACAAGATACTTCCAAGTAGGAGTCCTTGATTGCCTACACTACCGGCCATAATTATTAGTCCACTCCAGTATTCAAAAGAAAGGATGTATTTCATACTATTTTTAGTATTTATTGCTAAGTGGATAATTGTAAATGAAAAAAAAATGGTTCTTTTGTTATTATTACTTTGCAAAATTTTACAAGGAAAAGAAGCAAAGATAACTCGTCCGAATCACCCTAAATTTTCTTCATTCTTTCATTGATGAAACTGCAATATAAATTCATTTCGGACGAGCTCATGTGCGGTTCACCTCTAAATGGAAAGTGGCTCTGACTGTCGCCAATCGGAAGCATTTGCAGGGTTTTGTACCGGGTCTAAACGTAATTTTTCAGTGTCTGAAAGCGCTTATCGAGCGTGGGCCGGAGGCTGATCATCTCTGATCGGGTCGGCGCGGTGAGGGGGGTATGATGTTGAAAGACCCGAAAGCCCCTAGTGATCCTCGCGATGACATCACTGACGACACCCTCTAGCGCCCCCATTACGGTGCGTATGTTGGAAATTTGATGCACATGTTATTTTGCAGTATTAATAAAAGAAACATTCTATTTTCATTTACAGTTATTCACTTGGCAATAAATAGTAAAAAATATTATGAAATACATCATTTTTTTAACACTGGGGTTGCATAATAACTATGACCGGTAGTGTACGTCCTGAAAGGAGGATGCACAACAACAAAAACGACGACGACGAAGAAGAAGAAGAAGAAGAAGAAGAAGAAGACTGCATGAGTTACCGGAAATATGTCAGTGTTAACAGCCAACAACCTTCCGTGATCCGCTTTTCTGTCTATATTTATTTACATAATTTTTTTTGCGTTTTGGTTGTGATCGGAAGGTGGCAAAGATTTAAAATCAAGGTTTTCCTTCCCCTAAATGGACTGATTTCCTGGGCTGTCGGGTTCTATCTACTTGATGTAATGTTTACGCTCGCAGATCTTAATAGAACAGATATGCTGTCAACTGATATGAAAGACGAAATAAAACTCTATAAAGCTAATTTGAGAGAAATGCAATGGAGAAAAGCAATTAAACTAAAACAAAGAAAATTGTTATGATTCCCAGGTTTTGGGTGTGTGTTTTATTGAATTTTTAAAAATTGTTTTATTTTATGACTTAGGAAAAATATCTCCGCCATTCAGCGATATTTTCTTCTGGTTTTATTTACTTTTAAATTTCGTTCATTAAGAAAAATAGCTACATCGCTGACTTCTTTATATATATATATATATATATATGTATATATATATATACAGTGCATCGAGGCAGCAAATAATTTTCTAAACATATACTCTTAAATATAAGAGACAATGAATGTCTATTATGTTTAATCATGAGCCGTTCTAAACGTCGTATTTTGGCTTTGAATTCAGTTGAAAACGAAGACAAAAATTCTCCAACATTTGGATAAATCTTTACTAAGTTGGTTCTACCTTTTGGTTACCATCCTTATAATCTCTCTGAAGATGGCTCATGTGAGCCGAAAGCTTAGAACCAGCTTAATAAAAAATTATACAAATGTTGGAGAATTTTTGTCTCTATTTTCAACTGAAATTAAAGCAAAAATACGACGTTTAGAACGGCTCATGATTAAACGTAATAGACATTCATTGTCTCTTATATTTAACAGTATATGTTTAGAATATACATACATATATATATATATATATATATATATATATAAGAAAAATAAGACCTGTCGGAGATAAACCAGTCTTCCTTAACTATATATTGTTGTGGAGTAGTTTTTGTACTGAAGGTTATAATCGGGCTATGTCGGTTGCTAATCGAGTGAACGCACCCAAACTTGGTAATCTTCCACTGAAAGCTGACTCCTTAATATTCGGTTAACTGTCGACTAATATCATCTGCCTAGTCGTTCTACTGAACTCCAATAGAACTCTAAAGAACGCCTATGAACTTCTCAATAACTTCTCCAGAACTTTTTGTTAACTCTTATTAATACAGGAGGGAGAGTCCGTTATCTGAGGAATAGGTGTGTTTTCCCATAATATTTTTCCCCGTAATTTTTTAAAAAAAGTAATATTTACAAAAAGAAAGTGATTTTTCAAACAAATACAGAATATGTAAAAAAAAAAGTGCCAATGGTTAATTTAATTATTTAAGTCTTTTTTTTTCAGATTTAATATTTTATTCTTCAGAAAATAAAATTTAAAAAAATAAAGCTTTCTTTCGCTAAATATTTCATGCAGGAAATCAACTTTCTGTAAATCGTGTGGCATTAATGTAACTTTTTCATCTAAAATTAAATGTCTACATTTTTAAATATTTTTCGAAAATTTCTGAAATTCATTTAGTAAAAAAAAATGTAAATATTTTACCCCATAATTTTGAAACAATTAAATTATTTAAGTCTTTTCTTTTTCAGATTTAATATTTCATCCTTCAGAAAATAAAATTGAAAAATAAATTTTTTTCCCTAAATATTTCATGCGAAAATATCTGTAATTCGTGTGGCATTAATGTAATCTTGTCCTCTAAAATTAAATGTCTACATTTTTAAATATTTTTCGAAAATTTCTGAAATTCATTTAGTTAACAAAAAATGTAAATATTTCCCGCCGTAATTTTGAAACAAAAACAAACGCAATGTTGTTTACAATGTCACACAAAATATCAACTCACGTTTACGCAAAACAAAAGAAAATAGATTTTTTTAATGGAATTTTGAACAATTTTTAAACAACAATATTTTATATAATTTTTTTTTTTACATAACTGAGTTTTAAAGTGAAGCGGCGACTACAAGCGCTCGGAAATCGCATCACGCTGCATTAATCATCTAATTGAAAATGTTCTGAGTTGCACGGGCAACGACAGGCTACTATGATGCTAGTATAAAAGAAAAAGGAGACCTGTTAGAGATAAACCAGTCTTCCTTAATATATATATATATATATATATATATATATATATATATATATATATATAATTCCAGGTGAAGAGGACTCAAGTTTTTATTTTATTTTGAGTGCTCTGACATTTATTTTATTATAAACAGTGTTCAATATAATGAGTATTGTAGAGCTTAATATAATTATATAGTTACGTATCAATTGTACAACTGATACATAACTATATATATATATATATATATATATATATATATATTAGTTAAGGAAAACAGGTGCATCGCTGACAGGTTTCCTTTATATATATATATATATATATAAAAGAAACAAATTTTAGTTTCTTGAAAAATGTAGTTAGATATTTAAAACAAGGAAGGTACAAAAGTAGATGACGCTTCTCTGTCTGGGCTTCATTGATATCTCAGCCAAAACTCTCGGACTTTCTGCGCTTGCGCAGAAGTTTGATTCGAAAATAAAACCATGGTGCACGAACGTCAAGAAATGCTGAGGAAACACATTTTAAATAATAAAAACAAAAACTATTGTAAAAATTAGGTTTAACCTGAAAATAATGCGCCTAGCTTTAGATTTCATATATGATGCATTAAAGCATAGGGAGCTGGTTAATGTTTCTTTACTTCGGCCTTGTGTCAGACTTAACTCTCTACAGCATACAGGCTTTGTGTAGAGTTGTAATCATCATAATTATTATCAGAAGGTTTTCATCGTTATAGGCAGGTTGGTTGTCAGTCGGAATGTGTATGGATTAGTGTAGAAGAGTGGAATAATAATTTATACATTTTGAATGTTAAAATAGAAACTTATTAAAAGGAGGAATAACATAAGTTGTAGAAGTTAATATTCAATTAGAAACATTGTTAAGAGGTTAAGGGTAGAGTTCGTACAAAATGTTCTAGTAGTAATTGTTGAATCTAGATAATAAGGAGAAAGAGAAAAGAGGACAATGTCCGAGTCGCTTGAAGTAAAGGTTACATTTTTGATGTCTCTTTCTTGTTGCTTCCATCTGACTCTTGACTTTTGTATATATGAACATAAGCCGGTATTTTATTCTCCACTCGCTATGTTGACGATACAACTATTTACCCCTGCCTTACCTCTGATCAGTTCGATAAGGTCAAATTAGCATTAGGCCTAAAAATGAGCTAGAATCTGTTGCTAATTTAGTTAATGAAAGGCTTGTTAATTTTAACCCTTCCAAAACGAACCTACTCTCCAACAATCACCTTGGTCCTGGGTATGACGGTAAACTACAACCGGCAGCAAGGCATCTGACTGGGGGTTGTGAGAAAAATGGAAACATTTCTATATTGCTGTTGTCCCCTGGTCCACTCTAACCCGGAGTGGTAGCACCTGCTAGGGTCCCAGCTATGGGCAAATAGTTAACCCCCAGACTGGGATCCAAACACTACGCAAGTATAAAAATAGACTTTTGTAAAAATATATGCATAAAAATAAACTTTTATAGAAAAATGTATATTTTGATGGAAAAATATTACCAACAATACATTTTTGAATGACAAAAATTATTACTATAACACATTTTAGCAGGAAAAAATTATTGTCATATATTTTTAAATAAAAAACATATTACCAGCAATACAATAATACAAAACTAGAAGACGCTCAGTTTACTAAAATAAAAACATATTCGTCAAAATCCAACTAAATCAACCTTCTCACTATAACCGAACATTAAAAAATACTTTAAAACCCCACATTTTTGGCATTAAATAACCTACATATATTAATATGCCGATAAACAAAACTCAAACTCGGCCAACAATCACCTAAGTAGCTATTATTCTGCCTCTCATCAGTATGGCTGATTCTAACCTCCAGAGATTTTTTGCGCCTTCTCAGGCTAACATTTCCGCTGATATGAAGTACAAAGATTATATTAATTCATGCAACGTCTGCTACTAAAAAAACGTACCTACCATTCATTCATGCAGTGAATAAGGCTACATCTAGTCTGGTGCTTCTGAAATATATTTAGAGATTTTTTATAAAATCCAAGAAGAATAACCCATTTCATTTCAATCATTTTCGCACCACCGTAATGGGGTTTCCCTGTGTCGTTTTTATAAACGCTTTCATTGTAATTCTTCTGAGGAACTTTCTCCTATTTGGTTTAGTTTCTTGTATATAATATTCTAATTATTGTAAATGCCCATGGGTCTCATTTTTAAAAGTTGTTATTTTTATCCCCTATCTCTACAGACTAATTGTACATATGGAAACTAGTTTGAACTTTATAGAGACATTGAGGAGATGTAGTGGCTGCAATAAGAATGATAAGTAAGAATGTGTTGTTTATGTGCAAGGAATACTGTCGTATGTTTTTGAGTTAGTAATTGTGGATAGGGATGTGCGTTGGGGCGCAGTGGATATCGTCTTGGAACGAGAAATTGGGGAGCCGAGTTCAAATGCTAGTTGAATTCCTTGCATTCACTTACGCGCAAATACCGTTGGGAAAGGTATTTATCCGTTTCTTCCCTCAAGTTATGGGTTAAATAAAAGGACAGATTGGGTTCTATAGTTTTGGCTGGCAACCAATCTACCGCAGAAAGTAATGGCAACTTACTGCTTGATAATCTTCTAACCAGTCAGTCATGTCTCTTTTGAGACATGATCGCCCAAGCACTTAACTGAATTGTGGATAACTAAGTTTATGATAAGAAAGATCGAAGATAAGCCTTCCCTATTCTCACCTTTGGCCTTGTGCTACATTTTTTGTATTTCCAAAAATAAATATCATGGTACCTAGACATTGCGAACTGAAACGCAAGATGAAGATTAGCGGCAAGGTCTCATCATTTTACAGTTAAAATGGCTGGATGTAACAATAAGTTCTATGATAACATTTTATTTTATGATCCTCTGTCTCTTTTTTTATTTCACACACTCTCAAACATTGTTATGAGGAAACACACCTATTCCTCAGATAATGAAATCTCCCTCCTATATTAATAACAGATAACAGGAAGTTAATGGGAAAAGTTCTTGAGAAGTTCTTGGAAAGTCCATAGGAGTTCTTTAGAGTTCTATTAGAGTTCAGTAGAAATACTACGCAATTGATATAAGTCGGCAGTTAGCCGAATACTAAGGAATCAGCTTTCAGTGGAAGATTACCAAGTTCCTAACATTTTCGGTACATTACGTCGATTAGTAACCGACATTAGCAAGTTTATAACCTTCAGTGCGAAAACTACTCCACAACAAACACTCAGTTACTCCCTGCGCCTTAGGGGCTTTATTGCCATGGTTGGGATGAAATAATTGAAAAAATACACGTCAGTTTGAGATGTATTTATGCATATGCATGCATATCCGGCAAAAAAAGAAGAAAAATAAATAAATAAATAAAACCTGACATAGTCTAATGTAAATAATAAACGAATAAATTTAAAATCGTTTTTATCATTGTTTGTAAAACTTTACAAGCGTGCAACACTTTACAAACGATCTGTTATATACAACAGTTCCAGTTCTCATTAAAACTGATTTAAAAATTCAACAAGACTATTCATAAAACTACATTATAATTAATGAATAGTTATAATATTAAAAATCGATTTTATTATATAAATTTTATCGTAAAATGTGGTGGTGAAAAACATAAATAATAAAATTAAATTTATTTAAAATGTCTAGCTACCAAGATATCGTTCTTTTAGTTTTGTGTAGCTGACAAAATTAACCTTCAAATGATTTAAACATGAAAATTATACTGTCCTCTTTCTCACAATTTGTTATGGGGAAGAAGGATAAAAAAAGAAACGAGGGCGAAAGAAAGAAAGAAATGCTATAATGTACATCCCAAAATGATTGTTAGGGGGTTTATGCAGGCCCCGTCCCCTTTTCTTGGTAATGAATGCGTATATATCTTGTACATGTTTCAGGATTTTTCATTAATCGTAACTTAATATTTTTTAATAAAATAAACTGTGTAAAAACAACTTTAATCCTTTGTAATATTTTAGACAGGTGATTTTTATTCTAAAATGGAAGATAAGTTATTTTTCATCCAATAAAAGACATCGAGCCACTTTCCCATTTTAATTCTCATGCTATCAATGGATGAGGAAGATATTGTTTTAGAATATATATATATATATATATATATATATATATATATATATATATATATATATATATAATGAATTATTTTGAACATTATTTTTACCGATACTCTATTTAAGTAGATATTCTGTTTTTTTAATTAAACAGTATTTTTATATTTATATCTACCGGCTTGATTATTTACGATAAATTTTTATTACGAAAATGTGTGCTATCCAGCAGGATTCGAACCTGCGACCCCTATTTGATCTGTTACCGTCTTGACCACTCGATCATGGATAGCCTCTTGATCAGACGAGGTTTTTATAAAATGTAATAGGGGTCGCAGGTTCGAATCCTACTGGATAGCACACATTTTCGTCATAAAAATTTATCGTAAATAATCAGGCCGGTAGATATAAATATAAAAATACTGTTTAATTAAAAACAGAATATCTACTTAAATACGAGTATCGGTAAAAATAATGTTCAAAATAATTCATTACAAATTGTCGGTTGCTTATAACCAAGTTTTGTTAAAATTCGTTAATTTCCGTAACATGTTTATATATATATATATATATATATATATATATATATATATGCGGTAATCCACATACAAGCCCGTTTCACTATATCGCAGCTTATCAGTGTGGGTAGAAATCCACTTGCTTCCAGCCGGGATCGAAACTGGACTGAATCGCTATCAGTCGGAGAGACTACACCTTAAGATATTAGTGAACGGCGGACGGAGGAAGAAATGTTAATGTTTTATATATACGCGGCGTATACACAGGTCAGCAGCCGAAAGAATACAATTCATCATTAAAGAGTAATGCGTAAATCACAGAAATGATTAAGTGGCTACTGTTTTAAAAATTACCCTGTCTCTCTCTCTCTCTCTCTCTCTCTCTATATATATATATATATATATATATATATAAAGAGAGAGAGAGAGAGAGAGAGAGAGAGAGAAATGTATACCGCTCATTCGATAATGAATTGGAGAACTCTAGCTATTGGGCGTGTTTATACGCTCTAAAAAGCCTGCCTTCTTCTACTGGACGCTCGTGGCCTAGGGGTAGAATCGCCGACTGACGCCACATTCGGTAGGGTTTCAATCCTGGGTTAGGAAGCGACCGGAGTCTAAGCTATACTGATGAACTGTAATACAGCGAAACATCTGTCTGCGGATGACTATAGTATATATATATATATATATATATATATATATATATATATATATATATATATGCGTAAGGAGGTAAATAAGTGTATATATGTATGCACGCGCATATACACCTCAATATATTAATCAGATGTGAATAAAAGAGTACTCAATGTTATATAACAGACCAAAAATAGATATTAATAAATTACAAAAAATGATCAGTGTTTTTTAATAGATAACATCTTTGTTGCATTGTGAACTTTTCAGCGAAATGCCTTTGTATATATATATATGAGGCCTGATCTAAATCTATCCTGACTGGTTGTATAAAAAGAAAATTACAAACCATATTAATTCGGCATTTAATTTCCACAAAAATAATATTCTTCTAAATCCACAAACTTCATTTATCGTCGTTTCCATTGACAGAAGCATTCCTTTGTCAGGCGTTTTGGGAAATCGAGTATGTGTATCGTCGAATTCTCTTGGATTTATCCGACCTGTTGAAATCTTGTTCCTTTCAAGTGGCATTAAATTTTTGAAAACGAACTGTCACCAGGTGTGAAATCTGAGGAATGCTGTCATTGTTGAACCTAGGGAATATTGTCCTTGGTAAAAAAAAATGCTGCAAAAGACATGGAATCTTTGTGGTGCGATAAGACGACTACAATCTCAAAGTATTCCTTCCAAGCTCTGATATGAACGACTGAAGTAAGCGAGAATGTCTAGTTTAATCGTTGCCAAGCGGCTTTACTCTGTATATTTTCGCTCCGTTATTATTGCAACAGTCTTGATACTTTTTGGTCAGCCTTAGAGTATAAAGCACTGAACGCAAGAAAAGATTCAAAACACCCGATGCTGTTATTATCCAATACTAACAACCCGTATAAAATAAAACATTTTCGCTACAGTAAACAACAGCTTTAAGTGTGTATAAAATATTTAATATGCGAACAAAAATATTATAATACCTTTTGATATTTGATACAATCTCAGTATCAGAACGATAGCGTTTACAGTTAAGATAAGGGAGATAGATAACGAATGAACCTGAAATACAAAAGAATAGTGTTCAAGTTCAAGGAATCGCCCAAGGAAGAATTTAGGGAAAAATGTTGAATGGAACTTTCTCTTCACATGGCTAATACGGAGGAAATGTAGGTGCTTGAACTCTGTGAACGTATTACAGTGTGTCATAACTGTAAAAGTTCGGACAGATGAAACTAAATGACTATTAATGGTACCTATCTAAACATTTTCCATGGAAATAGCGATAGAATAATGATAAGCTTGCGAAGTCCCATCCATGAGAAACAGGCTGCAGAGCAAAAAATATCATTTCCCTCCCACAAACGATTTTGAACACTGTTGAAGATGAAAAGTGAAAACTGTGCTGTCTGATCCATCTTTTGTATAATCTGACTCCTGTCATGATACCGTCAGGCAATTTCTGGGTCGATAGAAACGTTGATAGAACGTTTATGTAACTTTTCTGGAACGATTATTTCAACAACGGATCGTATATATGCTTCACTTGAGGACTGGACTGGACATGAGAATAACCAGATCATTGAAAGACCGTTCATTGTCACTAGAGAAAACTCAACGTCAGATCGCGATCGTGACCCTGTCGCTTTTGATTCGTGACTGGATAAGCAGAGGACATTTTTCTTTCTGTGGTAGATTGGTCGCCAATCCAGTGTGTTCTTATTTGACACCCCGTTAGTGAAGAAGCGATGCATTATTTGTGCGTAAGTGAATGTTACAAATTCGTTTGGAATTCGAACTCGGCTCTCCAAATTCTCATTCTGAGACATTATCCATTGCTCCAGAAAGCACATTTTAACACTAATCGCTTCTAACGCCGATTAAGGCTGCTTTTTTTTTCTTTCATCTTTAATGTTAAAGTAAATCAACAAAAATAATAAAATGGTGCTGATCTGGCATTTATTCTAATAAAGTCGAATTCAATTTCTTTTAATAAAGCTACGTAAAAACAAACCAATATTTATAAAAATCTCTGTCGTTGTTCTTTCCCACGGCGAACAAAAAAAAAGTGACATTGCGATTACATTTTTAATCAGTGAACATAATGTTTGGAAAACCATTTTTATTTGGATTGCAAATAAATTGTATTTTTAACGTGATACTTGATAAACGTTTCAACTTACTGTGTACTTATACGCAAACATACATTATATTTATTCTTAATCTATAAATGTTAAAAAGTTCGCAAGATATTATTTATGTGTTTTGTTTTTCTATAACATCACTCTATCATAAGACACCTTTTTAGTTATTTAATCCGGGCAAGAATATAAATTCAATAATCTATTTAATATATATTTCTATTTTTGTCTTCAGAAATTTCATTAAATCAACTTTACAATGTTAGCTGCTTGTGGTAAGTCAACCGGGATTCAGTCCATTTTTCAGTCTGTTTTTCTGCAATTTTTGGAAATTGTTTTTTTTTTTTCGTTTTTTGTTCGTCTTTGATTTTTTTTTTTTGTCACTTAGTTTGTGTAAATTATTTTGCAATTCAAGGTTATTTTTTACTTTTACTAAGTTAAAACTTTGTAAACCTCAGTCACTTTTTTTTCTTTTTTTTAATTGGAGTAGATAGTTCCTACTATCGCCCGGTCTCACACTCCACCCACTTCTTTTTGAATGAGTTTAGAGGTGATCGCCTTGTTTCTTGTTTAGGAAGGGGTTCCCGGTTCATCCCCCTTCTCCGGTCTTAGTGTTAGTTCAGCTGGAAGCTCTTTGCAGTTACGGAGTATGGTGGCAACGTCTTTACATTCTGAAGGTACCGGGTTGGCAGTTTCCTGGTTGCTGCTTCCGACTGGTAATTAGGAGCTCGAACTCTTGCGTAGCGTCTTGAGAGGCTGCTCTGATCAACAGTTGAATAATACCGGGGTTCTTGTAGTGCCATATCGCGCATGAACGGGCGTCCCTGCATGAGCGTTCGGTGGGCAACCCCGAGGCCACATTATGTTGTAGGCCGCGCCAGTCTCCATCCTTCACAAGTTGCAAATGATTGACCGACTGCTTCTATTCTAAGACCTCTCCTTAACTGAATCACTATGGAAAAAAGCAAACATAATAGCAAAACTAAACCAGCTCATTTGAAAACGCCCAAACCTGTCTGCATCTCTTTCACTAACATACGCGGCATCCGCACCAACTTCCTCAGCGTAGATTCATTCCTCCATAATAACGCACCTGATATATTAGCCCTATGTGAAACTAATCTTAACCCTTCTATCTCCTCATCTGAGTTCTACGTTCCTGGCTACCTTCCCCTCTTCAGGAAGGACTCCAATGTTCATATGCATGGGCTTGGTATCTAAGTCAGCGAACACCATCCCATAGCTAGGGTGTCATCTTTTGAATCCCCAGATCATTCTTTCATGTGCTTCCGCCTCTCACTTCTCAGCTCGATTAGCTATCTCTTCTTTCTCTACCGCTCTCCTTCCTCCCCTGACTGTTCGTTACTTGACATAATTTCTGACAATATCGACAAAGCCATTTCTTCCCATCCCTCTGCTCATGTATTCGTGTTTGGTGACTTTAACGCCCACCACACCAAGTGGCTGAAGAACGCTGTCACTGACCCTGATGGTGTCCACACCATGAACTTTTCAATCACCCAATCCCTTACGCAAGTAGTGGACTTCCCCACGCGTTTCTCCGACAACCCTAACGGAAGGGATTCACTTCTAGACCGCTGCTTCACTTCCATCCCAGACTCTTGCACTACCAGACAACTCTGCCCACTCGGAAACTCTGACCACACTGTAGTGTCCGTCAATATTTCACTCCACTCCACTATCACGCCCGACCCATGAAACCCAGACAAGTAGAATATCCTACTGCTATCAAAGAGCAGACTGGGATTCGTTCCGAGACTTCCTCTGTGACATCCCTTGGAACAACGTCTTTAGTCTTCCCATCGAAGAATGTGCATCCGAGGTCTCCTCCTGGGTTAAGGCTGGCATCGATGCCTTCATCCCTGCTAGGAAATTCCAGCTTAAATCTCATTCGTCTCTGTGGTTCTCACCCGCTTGCTCGGCTGCCATTGCCCACCGGAATCATTTCTTCCGACTCTATCGTAACTACGCGTCGGACCAAAACAGGTACCTTTTCTCTTCAGCTCGTAATAAGTGTAAAAGGATACTTAACGAAGCTAAGATGTTGTTTGCTGCCAGAATGAAGCAACGCATAGCATGCTCTAAATTTGGCTCTAAAGACTACTGGCGACTCTGTAAAAGAGTACTTAACAAGAGCAAGTCCACAATACCCCCGCTAATCAACAAATTTGAGGTCCTCACCTCCCCAGCAGATAAGGCTGAATGCTTTGCCCGCAGATTCTCGAACAATTCGAGTCTGGACTCATCTGGAGTTTTTACACCCGACTTCTCACCTAGAACCGAGGCACAACTGAATGATGTCCACATTACACCTTCGCTTGTCTCTAAGATAATCTTAAAACTTGACCCTCACAAAGCGAGCGGTGGTGACGGAATCCCAACCATAGTCTTAAAGAAATGTGCCCCTGAACTCTCTTCTGTCCTTCCTAAGCTCTACAACCTCTGCCTATCTGCTTCCTGCTTTCTTGCCTGTTGGAAATCTTCCTCTGTAATCCTATATTTAAAAACACTGGAGAACCCCCTGACCCTGCAAATTACCGCCCTATCAGCCTTCTTCCGATCTTTGGCAAAGTGTTCGAAGCCATTATCAACGCCGAGGTGGTTCAGCATCTCACAGCACACAGGCTCCTCTCGGACAAGCAATATGGTTTCCGCTTCACCAGGTCTACTGCTGATATGCTAACGACCATCACCGAGTACATATACCAGGCACTCGACAGGAATGGCGAAGCCCGAACCGTTACATTGGATATATCTAAGGCGTTCGACAGAGTTTGGCATGCTGGCCTTCTATGTAAACTGCGGAGCTATGGTATAACTGGACATTTGTTTGAACTAATCCTGTCATTCCTCTCTAACCGCACAATGAAGGTGGTATTAAACGGACATGCCTCTCAGAACTACCATACAAACGCAGGTCTCCCCCAAGGCTCCATCTTAGGTCCTACACTCTTCCTGATATACATTAATGATCTCCCTGATTCCATAAGAGCCCAAATAGGTTTGTACGCCGATGACACCACAGTTTACTCTCGCCTCCTACAAAAATCTGGTGTAAGCGTCAAAGCTAACCTCGCAGCCGAGATTAAAAAAGACCTCCAATCCATATTGGACTGGGGTAAGAAATGGCTAGTAAATTTTAATGCTTCTAAAACGAAGCTACTCTCAATTAACCATCATCGACAACCTCACCTACCTTCCATTAGCATGGACCAGGCTTGCCTCCCAGAGAGTAAAACACTACGCCTCCTTGGTCTCACACTTTCAGCGGACCTCAAATGGAATATCGAATCCATTGCTAAAATCGCTGCTATGAAAGTCGGTTCTCTGTGTAGGGCCCGGAAGTTTTTTCCGTCTAAATCTATCCTGCACATTTATGAATCTACCATCCGCCCGTGCATTGAATACTGCTGCCATATCTGGTCGGGTGCCCCTGCTGTTCTCCTCGGGCTTCTCGATAAGGTTCAGAGGAGGGTCTGTAATGTGATAGATACCGACTTGGCAGACCGCCTGCAGTCTCTCTCCCACCGGCGCGACGTGGCTTCCCTGTGTCTCTTCTATAAATACTTCCACGGCTTCTGCTCCGATGAACTTAGATCACTGGTGCCCCCTAAATACGAATTTGAACGAGATACTAGATTAGCAACTAGATCCCATCCTTTTACAGTGAAACCGATAAAATGCAGCCGTAAATTCTACTCCAACAGTTTCTTTCCTCGCACTTCCCGACTGTAGAATTCTCTTCCACACGATTGCTTCCCCGACGGCTACAATCTCCAGGAGTTTAAATGTAAGGTCAATAGACACCTCCTAACACACTAACCTGCTCCCATTCTATCAAACACTCTTCCCATCTGCCCAACCCTCATCCTCACTATCCTTACTCATCTGTCACCTTCCTCCTGACATTCCCCATGTCTAACCACTCCTTCTCTTTACCTTCCCCTATGTAGCCCCATGCGCAATAGTGGCAGTGGAATGCCTTGCTTGGGGTGAAATGATTAAAAAAAAATCTAAACTTATTTATAAATGGAACTTTGTCTGTGTGTGTGTGTGTCTGTGTATGTGTGTGTCCGTTACCTATAGACTCCGAAACGGCTGAACCGATTTTCTTGAAAATGTACACAGTTGTACTATAAGCGTCTGCGAGTGTTCTTAGCAAGGTTTTATGTCGAGGTAACCCCGGTAAATATCGAAAATCGATAATCGAAAACATCGGGTTATAGAAGGAGTGGTCCGATTTTAATTAAATTTAATGCACTCATAGACAAAAACATAAGAAACGATATCCAGAAGCTTCAAGGCTGCAGTTCTTACAATAGTGCAGAAAATCGATAATATATATATGTATATATATATATATATATATATATATATATATATATATATAAAAGGCAAGAGGTTTGTGTGTGTCAGTTTATCTGTATGTATGTCTGTATTTTTTCAGCCCTTTTATTTTAGTTTTTTCTTCGGGTTTGGCTCTAAGTAGGTATAATTGTAGTTCTTAGTCTCAACCATGATACCATTTACTCAGAGGACTTATTTAGACTTCAAAATTCAGTTTACGACGAAAAAACTTATTTGATATCAATAGCAGGAAATCAAAATTTGACTTACATCCATTCATCTTTCTTTCAGTCTACGGTTTTGCTTTAACTGGAAACAACTATTGCTTTTTAGTCTTTCGTGCCAACGTCCAAAGAGTCTGAGCTCCAGGACCATGGATTAGTTTTAAAGCTTTCATTAGACCCGAGCAACGCCGGGCTATACTGCTAGTGAAAAATATCAGAAAAAGCATGATTCAGGAGAAATCTCAATGAAAGTACATGACTTATAGAGGAAAAAAATGACAATTGTCGTTGCATTTAAATTTTTGAAGATTTTAGTTGACAAGAAAGGAAAAAAGCAAAAGAGCTATAATCACGAGATGAAAGTGTCAGCATGAAACATTTGGTCACATCTAGCAATTTCAACTGTAAAAGGATTAGATCCAGCTACCAATCTAGTAATGCGCATAAATTTGTGATGTCGATGTACGGAAGATGAAAGCTCATCGGTTCAGTTACCATGAAAATATTTATAGAAAACGCACAGAAGAGCAACGATATGACGGTGGGAAGGCTACTGAATCCGAGATCCTAGGTCAGAGCAGATAACATGGCAGATTTTTCTTTGGATTTTAACAAGAATATCTATATGCATAGTTGAAGCACCAAACTCAATGTGGCAGCAAATATATATTATTGTTTCTTTAATTTAATTATGCTTTGAATAACGTTCTTGAAAAGGCAGTAATTTTTTTCTACCGTATTTATAATGGTAACTTGTTTACTAAACACGATCGGAAATCAGGGTTTTAGTGAAGATACAATCTCTCATATCTTTGTATTAAGCCTTTAAAGAAATAGCATTATAAGAAATAACAATTAAATTTTCCAGTCAGTTTGTTTACGTGTGCCTGAAAAAGAGAAATATATGCGTGTTTAAATATATGTACGCATGCGCATGTAAAAGGGATGACATTTTATTTGATACCAACAGACGATAGATATTGGCATAAAAAGAGTGTGCGTCTGCATGTTTAATATTCTGAATTATATGTTATGTTTAATGCTTGAAGCTGTTTGTTGAAACAGTAGCGTATGAACGATGAAATTAGATTAAACTAGAAAAAACACAAAGGATCTCTAAATTTGATTAATATGCCTTAAACGAAGACAAAATTTTCGATATTATTTCTTTTGTAGATTATCTACTATCACACAGAAGAATTTCCAATAGAACAATTAATACACACACACATACACACACACACACACACACACATATATATATATATATATATATATATATATATATATATATATATATTGTCTCTATTTTGTCTTCTTGTTTCCTTTTCTTTTTTTAAATGTATAATAACTTTTCCTTTCCTTTCACCATCTGAACCCTGTCGTCTCGGCTACTGAGTATTTTTCATGCCTTAATTCTTCGTTAACTTTCCCCCCGTCGACCCCATTTGTCCTTTCATTTTCATTTTCCCCCACGACTTCTTTTTACTTTCCCCCATCACTTCTTATTCCTGTGACACGTTTAATTTTTGATTTTTGATTCTTTAATACAGACGTAATCTAAAAGTCTTCTTCTAATCTTCGAGTCATGAATCTCTGCTTCTGCCCCTTTTTTATGTCTAGACGACAATTTTTTTTAAAGTTTTTATACCTTCTTAATTCCCACTTCCATCTTTTTTAACTTCCTGTGTACGGATATGTTTTGGGGATCCTTCCGGTATGTGAATTTTTGTACTATATTTGAATTTAATAAATTTTTGTTTTTGATCGTTGCTGATGAAGCAAGAATTTTCTCGCTGAAATACCTATTCACCGGAATGTAAATTTCGGAATTTATTGATATATATATATATATATATATATATATATATATATATAACGAAGAATACTTGGTATATTAGTCAGGTAAATTCCGATGGAGACAAACAGCAGAACTCAATGTTAAATTCATTTATTTAACAGAGTAAAATAATTTAGAAAAAAATTTAGATATTGTACAACTTCATGGGTGATACGTATTTCGCCGCTGCTGACCTTCCGTCATATATATATATATATATGTATTTATATATATATATATATATATATATATATAGTAGTCATCCGCAGACAGATCTGTTTTGCTGTACCACAGCTCATCAGTACTGTTAGACATCCGATTGATTTTTAACCCAGGATTGAAACCCGACCGAATTGGCCTCAGTTGGCGATTCTACCTCTAAGCTAGGGGCGCTCGGCAGAAGAAGGCAGACTTTTAGCGTATGATGTATCATACGCCAATAGCCAGAGTGCTCTAATTCATTAGTGAATGATCGATGCATAGAAGTTAGAGTAGCTACTGTTTTTTCAAAGTCTACCATTCTTCTAGAGTGATCAATCAGTGTGTGAGAGCGTAAATAGTCATCCGCAGACAGATCTGTTTCACTGTATCACAGCTCATCAGTACGGTTAGACATCCGATTAATTTTTAACCAGGATTGAAACCCGACACAATTGGCGTCAGTTGGCGATTCTACCTCTGGGCTAGGGGCGCTGGGCAGAAGAAGGCAGACTTTTAGCGTATGATGCATCATACGCGAATAGCCAGAGTGCTCTAATTCATTAGTGAATAAGCGATGCTTAGATGTTAGAGTAGCTACTGTTTTTTCAAAGTCTACCATTCTCCCAGAGTGCTCAATCACACACACATATATATATATATATATATATATATATATATATATATATATATATAGTGTTTAATTACTTAGTTTTATATATTATCCTACGTCTATAGCACGACTCGGAGTTTCATTCTCGATGCAATCATCAGGTGTCTATTATTTTTTTATGTATATTATAATTCCATTCTCTGCAAAGCTGGACTTCCACTGGTGCGCAGAGAGTAACATAGACAGAAAAAAAAACGGGGTACAGGAATGGGATTTATGAAGGTAGAAGATTGTAAATGAAGTTGCATTGAAACTTTTGTAGATTTCAGCTATCAGGAAAGCAAGTATACGGAATGGAGTTTTAAAGGCGAGAAGTCCGAGTACAGAAAATATTGGAGTAGAAGTGGCGCTTACATTTGACTATTGTGACGGTAAACGGGTGGGAACCTTGATGCCAATCTAGTAGAACGAATACATTCATGTGGTATATCGAGCAAAAAACAAGGGATAAAACTCCTGTTCAAACGACGGGGCAGGAGTGTGAACTGGATGTTAGATAAACAGAAGAGACAGCTAAAGTTTCTGGGACACGTAGTGTGGAAGGAGGGTTTGGAGAATCTGATACGCAAAGGTCGGGAAAATGGCAAAAGAACAAGGGAAAAACAACGCGTGACATACTTGATTGGCTTAAACAAATGTTTGGCAAAGCAACGTTTGGGAGAAATACCAAGATAATGGTTTAATAAGAGCTACAAGGGAAAGGAAGATGTGGAGGGCCATGGTCGCCTACGCCCGGAAGAGACAGCACATAAAAGAAAAAAATTATCTGATAGATTCGGCTGATTTTAGCACTGTTTTTTTGCTATTTCTTATAATTACAGCAAATTCTAAAACGAAAATGGCTAGTATTTGCTTATATTTCTGAGTTGAGGTATTACTTACATTATTTACATTATTCGGACTATTGTCCTCATCTTTGTTGCCATTTGTATGACGTTTCAGCCGTTGTACACTCCAGCCTTCTTCAGGTGCTAGGAATTTCGAACTGAACCCTTTATTATCATCTCTAAGGTATGTCATTCTCATTCTTTGCGTAGAGCCTCTTTTGATAGTCATGAGTTATCTCCCTCTAACCCTTCTAAGTTACTTGTTCACCAATGCTGTAGCCTGGTATTGAACTCACAACTCTTTGAGTCAAGTTACAGGAATTAACCAACGACTATATCCACTGGGCCATGTGTCCTTAAGCACCTTAAGAAGGCCGTACAACGCCCGAAACGTACAATTTTTTTAATCGTATCGCCCCGAGCAAGGTGGTGATGCCACTGATTTGCAGAAGGCTACATAAGAGTAAAAAGATTAATTAGAAGAGAACACGAAAAGGATGAGAATACAGGTGTGATGACAGTTGCAGAGGTGGAGAGAAAAGAAAGGATATACGGAGTGGTGAAAGAACTAGAGTCAAGTGGTTAATACATGAGTATTGACAGTGCATTTAAATTCCTGGATGTTGTAGCCGTCAGGAAAGTAAGAATATGGAAGCGAGTTCTACAGGCGAGAAGTGAGAGAGAAGAAGCTGCAGGAGTAGAATTGTCGTAAAAGAAAATCGTGACTTACTTTTAACGATATTTAAAACAGTTGTTTCCATCCCAATCACACATGCTATAATGCCATTAGGTAAAAAAAATATTTTATCTTTTTGGCCAGTAGAGGTGAGTGAAATAAGCGAGGGTGTAAATTCAACTAACTAGCCAGAATGACTTGGTAACAAAAGGAAAAAAGAGAAACAAGGAATTTAACAGACAACTTAAAGAAAAAAGGGAACCAAATGATCCACCACTCAAAGAAATTTCTTTGAAAAAAGCCCCCAAAACAACACTTGTTCAATTAACCATGAAACGTCTAAAGTTAAGCATAAAAAATAAATAAAAAGAAAATCATGACTTACTTTTAAGAATATTTAAAACAGTTGTTTCCATCCCAAACACATATGCTATAATGTCAGTCGGTAAAAAAAAAAATATTTTATCTTTTTGGCCAGTAGGGGTGAGTGAAATAGGCGGGGGTGGAAATGGCAACAAAGATTAGGACAATAATCCGAATAAAGTAATCCAAGAAAAAGGTTACTTTTTTTTAAAAGAGAGGTCTGTGTCTGCTTTCATTCTTAGATTGCCTCAATGAAAAAAAAAGTACGAAAGAGAATTTTTTGGCCGACAAGCATTAATTTGTTTGTAAAAATATGTCTTTCCTTCAATTAACTTTAGCGTTTTACATTTTTACATTTTTGACTGTATTAAATCGGAGTGATAGAAGTTTTGCGGCGTGTTAATTAACATGTACGTTGTTGCATTGTTTATCAGTTTTATACTTTGAACAACCAACTTACCTCCATTTTTCCCGCTAGTTACTATAGAATCTCGAAGGTTTTAAAAAAGTAAGAAAATATTTTTAACATAATACGGACGAGAATATTTTCATTGCCAACATGTGGCAAAAGTACTTTAATATGGTTTTTATTGTTTTTTTAAGACGAAAAGATAATTATGCTTAAGTTAATGGAGTGGGTAATAATGGCAGCATTTGGATTCACAAAGATAAAATTAAGACGATCAATGGAAGTGATAATAAAACACATCATTATATTGAGTTGCATGTCGATTACCAGCACTTAAAGAATAATAACCATACGTTCACTCTGACTACTATAATGGTAATATCAGCCTTTAGATATTATTGGCTAGCAGTATAGCCCGGCGTTGCTCGGGTGTAATGAAAGCTTTAAAACTAATCCATGGTCCTGGAGCTTAGACGTTTTGGACGTTGACACAAAAGACTAAAATGTTTCCACTTAAAGCGAAACCGTAGACTGAAAGAAAAATGAATAAACGCAAGTCAAATTTTGATTTCCTGGTATCGATATCAAATAAGTTTTTTTCGTCATAAACTGAATTTTGAAGGCTAAATAAGTCCTCTGAGTAAATGGTATCATGGCTGAGACTAAGAACTACAATTATACCTACTTAGAGCCAAACCCGAAGCAAAAACTAAAACAAAAAGGGCTGAAAAAATACAGACATACAAGCAGATAAACAGACCCACACACAAGCATTTTGCCTTATATATATATATTATCGATTTTCTGCACTATTGTAAGAACTGCAACCTTGAAACTTCTGAATATCGTTTCTTATATCTTTGTCTATGAGTGTATCAAATTTGATTAAAATTAGGCCACTCCTTCTATAACCCAATTTTTTCGATTATCGATTTTTGATATTTATCGGGGGTACCTCGACACAAAACCTAGCTAAGAACAGTCGCAGACGCTTATAGTAAAACTGTCTAAATTTTCAAGAAAATTGGTTCTTCCGTTTCGGAGTCTATAGGTAATGGACACACGCACAGACACACACACACACACACACACACACACACACACACACACACCAATTTCCATTTATAAATAAGTGTAGATTATAATAATGAAAATGGTAATACTAACTGTTTTCGTATACATTCGTCATTCATTGATCGAGCAGCCATTTGAAATTTATAAAATCTTTCTCTTAAGCAAATTTCTCAAGGAAATAGGTTCCTAAATTTAAATTTAAATACCTGTTAAGTGTTCTAAAAGAAGACGAAAAGTGCGAGACAGAGATCCGAAGGCGAATTGGTATGGCGAAGGAAGCATTCCAGAAGTTTAGTAAAGTATTAAGAAACAGAACAATATCGTTAGAAACAAAGAAGAGAGTACTGGATTGCTATGGGATGTCAGTTCTTCAATATGGCAGTGAATGCTGGACAATATCATCAAACGTGAAAGAAAAACTTGAAGCAGTTGAAATGTGATTCTACAGAAAGATGCTGCGAATATCATGGATCGAGCATGTGAGCAATGATGAGGTTTTGGAAATGAAGGAAACGATAAAGAAATTAATATTTAGCACCAGGAAGAGACAGCTAAAGTTCCTGGGACATGCAATGAGGAAAGAGGGCTTGGAGAACCTGATGCTAACAGGCCAGATAGAGGGAAGGAGAGACAGGGGAAACAGCGTGTAAACATATTTGAAGGATCTAATCAGTTGAATGATGGAACAAGGGTTGCATGGTGTAACAGGAGAAGGCGTGCTAAGAGCCACCAGGGATAGGGAGACATGGAAAACCATGATGGCCTACGTCCTGAAGGGACATGGCACATAGAAGAATATATATGCCAACTGTTTATAAGAAATTATAATGTGGTTATAAAATGGGGGATCAATTCTATATTATAATCAATATATAAACTGATCCCTCATTTTGTGGACATGTTAGTTTCCATCCATTTATATTCTAGATTTATGGGCTTGAGCTAGTGGATGACAGAGTTGGGGTTGCATGGTGTAACAGAAGAAGGCGTGCTAAGAGCCACCAGGGATAGGGAGACGTGGAAAGCCATGATCGCCTACGTCCTGAAAGGACTGGGCACATAGACGAAGAAGAAGTACACTAACAATTTTCATTCTTGCGAATATTAATGGGAGATTCTTCCCGTTGTCTGAATTAGTGTCAACATCTTGACTATGTCATTATATTCTCTTCGAATTACATTGCTATTCATTTTAGCTGTTGCTAATGCTGAAAGTCCACAAGAAATGTGGTTTCCATTATTTGGTACAGTTCTTTGTGATTCTGTAGTCCCAGTCTACAAGTATCGAATAAGGATGGTTCTCGCTTAAGCTGCAGGTTTCATATACTTGCGCAGAAAAAGGCTTCGCTGAATTGTTACCACGACCTTGGTTACATTATACAATTCATTAGTCAGTGTCAAAATCAAAGGCATGCCATGATGTGCCGTTCCAGAGAACAATTTTTCGCTTCAGAGCTTACATGGAGGAAACTCTTCTCTCAGCTCACGTAAAAAATACCACATCCAAAACCTCAGCCCTCATGGATTCTTTCTGGAATGGAGAGTTTTATATCCAGAATGTGCGTTTTGGTGCAGTGGATATTGACTCGGAACGAGAGATTGGATTGCCGAGTTCGAATTCCAGTTGAATTCCTTGCATTCACTTACGCACAAATACCCTTGGGAAATTAATCTGTCTCTTCTCTCCAGTTATGGGTTAAATAATAGGAAAGATTGGGTTCTGTAGCCTTGGCTGAAAACCAGTCTACCGCAGAAAGCAACGGCAACCTACTGCGAGATAATCTTTTGCCCCAAAGCGTGTATTACGTATGGCATTTAACTGACTGACTATACCCAGAAAAAAAATAATATTTTTTCTATTTTCGTGCTATTTGACTAATTGTATCATCCAATCCTTTCTTGTTTCCGTGTATTTTAGTAATCAAATAGTTGTTGTCCTGTATAACAATTCTAGCTAAATAAGACTCCTTTCACTTTCTTTATGGCTATCGGCTCGAAACGAGAAACCGGAGAGCCGAGTTCGAATTCCAGTTGAATCCATTGTATTCACTTACTCGCAAATACCCTTGGGAAAGGTATTAATCCGTCTCTTCCTTCCAGTTATGGGTTAAATAACAGAACAGATTGGGTTCTATAGCCTTGGTCGGCAACCAGTCTACCACAGAAAGCAATGGCAAACTACTGCGAGATAATCTTCTGCCCAGTCAGTCATGTCTCTTTCGAGACATGATCGCCCATCACGTATGGCACTTAACTGACTGACTGACTGATGGATGGTGTGCATCAGCTCAGAAAGTTATTATTAATAATAATAATAAGAAGAAGAAAAAGAATTTTGTTACACCTTAGGTACGTTTTTTAATCATTTCACCCCAAGAAAGGCGGCAATGCTATTAAGACGCAAAGGCTTACTGAGAAATAAAGGGAATGAGTAGATTTTAGTGAGGGGAACGGACCAGGAAAGAACCGAAGTCAAGAAGACGGAAGATTGCCGTTGGCATTTAAATTTTTGAATATATCAGGGAAACAAGAAACCTGAAGAGATTTCCATCGGCGAAATATGCGAAGAACGAATCTACTAGAACAGAATTTAAGGTTACATATAGCTAAATCAACGGTAAAAGGATGAGACCAATTTGCCAATCCAGCAGTACACTTAAATTTATTAAATTGAGGTACTAATGAGGAAAACTCATTCGAAGTTACGCTTTCATTGTTTCTCGTATTATATATCAGAAACAATGAAAGTATAATTTACCTACACAGGAGCGAAATTGTTAGTATCATCATTATAATTATATTATTAGATAGATAGATAGATAGATAGATAGATAGATAGATAGATACGCATGTACAGGGATAGATAGATAGATAGATAGATAGATAGATAGATAGATAGATAGATAGATAGATAATGATGTACAATTTGGAGACAGGATACTAGAGTGTTCAGAAAATACATTAAATCATGAATTTAAAATCTGCAATGGTTATAGTTTATTTTATGTAATTAATTAAATCATTGAAATAAATGAAATAATGCTGATTAGTGTGTCGGGATTTAATATTTAATGAATGAAAAAAAGTTCTACTAATGTAAGATGGAGAATGTGCTAAAATAGAATTCTACTTATTAAGAAGTTCTATCTTAAATTCCACATTTGGAAAGTAAATTATTTCCTTTTTATCATGAATAAATATCGTCTCGCCGCCCGAAGCGATGCAGAGAAAATTTGATTTGCAGTTCTAGTTTTTAATTTGATGATTACTCTGTCTTTATCTTTTCAATTAAAATTCAGTATTTAACTATTCTGCGCGTGTTTATACATAATATATCGCACATACAATAAATCGCTTCGGCAAAATTATTGTTAATATTATACAAATATAATAAGTAGGCACTCGTTACTCTCGGGAGTCTGCGGAATATATTAAGGTGGCTAGCTAAACCTGGTTGAAGACGTCTGCTCAGACACAATTTGTGGTCCTTCAATACCAAACGAATTTATACAAAAACTATGCTTAACAAATCGTTGTTACCCTTGTAGAGGAGAGAATTACATTTACGAGTCGACTCGGCATAACTTGGTTTATGAAATAAAGTAAAATAAACTTTTGTTTATTTCCGTAAAAAAAATAAAAGAATTATTTTTTGTATAAAAATGAAGTTGTCCGTAAAGCTATAAAAAAGGAAGAAAGAAAGGAACTGGGAATGTGAGAGGGAAAGGTAGGACGATGTGTAGCGAGCGAGATGAGAGAAAGAGAGGGTGAAAGAATGTTCGCTGATCCGTGATACTGCCTGTTGTGTGAACTGCTGGATTCTCTGTGTGCGTGTGCTCCAAGCTGTCGCGTGCCCTTTTGGTGTGAGCTGGTTGCTCAGCCCTCTGCTCTGTTGAGAGTTGCTACCTTCCTTTTATCTGGATGGTGAGGCTCCGGGGAGATCAAGAAATGTGTTTCTTATGTCGAGCCCTGATTGGTCAAAACCCTTTCTGGGAGATGTGTTATAATCAGCTGAAGAAAGCCAGTATGCTCAAAGCGGTGTTAAGATAATTTATGACACAGTGTTAAAACAAAACTCACATGACTTGAGCTAATTTGGCATGGCTTCTAGGTATTTTCAAAGGACGGCACGCTAGGAACATCTCCTCCATCTGAGCCTATTAAAAATTCTTCTCCGTGACAAAGCAACAGTGATGATATTCGGATCTAGTGGTCGAAATACCAACGCTCTATACGAACAGGATAAAAAGCTAAACAAATATTAAAGTTATATGTTACTAATTTTAAAAAGGTTAGTACGTATAAACAAGAGATTATGTACTTCATAATTTAACAGCTTAAAATTAGAAGTACGTATTGCACAAGAGTGTGCACTCTACCGAAAGTATATACTGTCAGTCAGTTGAGTGCCATACGTGATACACGAAAGAGACATGACTCACTGGGCAGAAGATTATCCCGCAGTGGGTTGCCATTGCTTTCTGCGGTAGACTGGTTGCGAGCCAAGGCTATAGAATCCAATCTGTCCTGTTATTTAACCCATAATTGAAGGGAAAAGATGGATTAATACCGTTCCCAAAGATATTTACGCGTAAGTGAATGCAATGAATTCAACTGGAATTTGAACTCGGCTCTTCGATTTCTCGTTCCGAGCCACAACGCACATCCTGAAATATACTGAAATATACTGTATATATGTATTTAAAGTCATGTCAGAACCTAATAATAATAAGGGAAAAAAACCGTCATACTTATTTTTGGCAAGGGTAAAATAGTCTATAGATAAGAGTATAGTTCAAAAAGTTATAAACCAACCCAGAGGAAGTTAGGGAAGCGAGACAGTTTGTGAGTCGTTTCCCGTATAGTCTTCCTAGATATCAAAGCACGGATTCTAACGATGCTTAAGCATTTAACTTCCATCACGAAAGAAAGTGGCGTCCTGATCCTCCAAAATCTCCTTCACAACACACATGATCTCATCATTGTTACTGAAATGGCGACCATGCAGATGGAATTTGTGTTTAGGAAAAAGGAAGAGGTCAGATGGGGCTAAGTCTGTTGAGTAAGAGGGATGCAAGAAAGACGTAGTTAGCTCATTCCTCTGCTGCAACCTGAGCAGTGTGAACGGAAGCGTAACCCTGCCGAGCAAGAGCACACCTGCCCTCGGTTTCACTCCGCAGCGTATAATATAGTAAATACATTTTTATATTTGTATCATGATAATAATAATCATTATTATTAGACGGCAAAATGCCAATAAAGTGACGTTGGGCTACAATTATACTAAGCCCAATATAAGCACGATGACACCGAGCCTGATAAAGGTAAACAAGTCACATGCATCACAGCAAAATGTACGCGATATGGTGTCAGGTTTTGATAAAATTAACACGTAACATTGCAGATTAGACCGAGTTAGAAATAAATTCAGGACGAATAACCCAGTCCACTCAGAGGTTTTCGTACTGAGAGCTGACTTATTCTTCAAACTTAAAAAATATCTCAACAGCCGTTATTGATTCACCCTTTCCACTTCTGTTCATGAGCAAAAGTCATTCACAAATTGGTCACATTTTTGTGGTTGTTGTTACTAGTTTTTTTTTTTTAATCTTTTTTTTCATTCGTTTGCATGTTCATGCTTGCTCTCTATTGGTTATCGCTTGAGATTGAATAAAGCCAAGTTCCCCAAATATACAGCACTGTTTTTTTGTTATCATTCCATCCTCCAATCAGGGCAATAAAACCTCTAGTAATTTCAACTATAAAATGATGAGGTGTAGCCGCCAATTTTTTTTCTTCTTCTTCTTCTTCTATGTGCCTTGTTCTTCAGGACGTAGGTGATCACAACCTTCCAAGTCTCTCTATATCTGGTGATTCTTAACACGCTTCTGTTACATCACATCAGATTGAATAACGTCAAGTTTCCCCAATTATACAGCACTTTTTTTGTAATCATCTCTTTCCACAAGCAGGGCAATAAAGCCTCTAAGACACAAAGTGGTGTTACGGAGTATTTGAGAAATATAACTAAAAAAAGCTACAAAGGAAATAAAATACTAAAAGAACAGGCAATAAAATGATACAATAAAACGATTGACATTGCATTTAAATTTTTTAAAGTCACACTTGACTGGAAAGCAAGAAATCGGAAGAAATTTCAAGAATCGAGTAGTGCAAGAGAAGAAACTGTTAGCATAGAACTTACGGTTACATCTATTAATTTCAACTATAATATGATGAGGCGTTGCCGCCAATCTATTTTTTCTTCTATTCGCCTTGTCCTTTCAGGATGTAGGCGATCACAACCTTCCAAGTCTCTCTATCCCTGGTGACTTTTAGCATACTTTCTCCTGTTACATCATGCAACACTCGTTCTGACATCCACCTGCTCAGGCCCGTCAAATATGTTTACACGTTGTTTTCCCCTGTCTACCCTTCCCTCTATCTGGCCTGCTAGTATCAGGTTCTCCAAGCCCTTCTTACCCATTGAAAGAATGGTAGAATTAGAAATATGTTAGATTCTAAAGAGAAAGTTTTTCTAGCACTACACTGTGAAGCTACTTTCCTAGAAGCAGACTTAGAAATGGATTCAATATAATCTTCCAACTTCATGTCAGTGGAAAACATTAGCCGGAGAAGAGAAAGTCCCTCGCTCGAAGATTATCTCAAGCAATACTGATAAAAGGCAGAAATCATCCGCTCTGACGCTTAGAAGAGAGCATTTCTTTGTTGGAGGCGTTAAAATTAAATCATTCAACAATAAATTATAAGTCAATTTTTTATCACTTTTCGGGGATACCTTACACAATATCATCGAAAATCCCAGTGTCGATAGAGTTTGAAAACCTTTTCTACTGATCCCAGGCGAGTAGCACTTCGAAGTAGTATAATGGTTAGTAAACTTATCTCGCTAGACCTTAGAACTAAATAGTGAGTTCGATTCCCACTGGGCAACTCATACTTGTCCCATATCTAAGCGGCGCTTAGTAAATTAACTACTGATCTCAGGCAAAGATACTGGTATTTTAAACTGCATTTCTATCTACTGTTTTCATCGTAGTCAGCGCTGACCTGACGTAGCATGTCATCTTTTCCTTGTTTACAATTATGAGTGCTGGTCATCGTTATTGGACATGATAGCTGGTCCAGATAACAAAGGTCTAGGGTTGTTTGTTCATTTTTATTATATTCTCAAACAATCTCCTGTTTCTGCTGATACCATTTGTTTACGCAGTTGAACCGATAATTGTCTGCACATGTTTCTTGTGTATGAATTTCTTTTTTCTATTGTACTTGTTTTTTGTATTTATTTTTAATTAACTTGCTGCATTTTGTTATATGATCGAATGTCTTGTCCCTTACTTCATAAAAGCGTATTTTACGTTTTTCATAATTTTATCCGCATTCATTTTTTATGTAACTGATTCTCATACAGTTTCGCTAGCCTTCAAATGTTTTATGTTCTGTTTCTTTATTCAGCTATCCTCTGCGTAACCATATCTTAAACTATCCTTCATTTTTATCATTTAAATTATCTTTACATAATTTAAATTTCATATTTTTCTTTCTGCGTTGCGTTCATTTATCTTATGGCACTCGAAAGAGATGTTCTGTTTCTTTTTTCAACTGTCCTCTGCGTAACAACATTTTGAACTGTCCTTCATTTTTATCATTTAAATTATCTTTACATAATTCAAATTTCATATTTTTCTTTCTTCGTTGCGTTCATTTACCTAATGTCACTCGAAAGAGGTGTTCTGTTTCTTTTTTCAACTGTCCTCCGCGTAAGCACATCTTAAACTATCCTTCATTTTTATCATTTAAATTATCTTTACATAATTTAAATTTCATATTTTTCTTTCTTCGTTGCGTTCATTTACCTTATTGGTAAACGGTGATTGGAGTAGAATCGTTTTTTGAACGTGATATGGAAGTAAACCGATCCAATCAATCGACAGACTAGGAAAATGACGAGAAACAACATAACTCGGGTACTATACATATATACAATATGGGCAAATAAAAGAAAGAGTAACCGGTTTAAATTTTTAAAAAATATGCACATGGTAAAAATATAATTAAAACAACATGAAAGATATTTTTACCATGTGAATATTTTTTCAAAATTTAAACCTGTTACTCTTTCTTTCATTTGCCCATATTGCATATCTGTATAGCCTCCGAGTTACGTTGTTTCTCATTATTTTCCTAGTCTGTCGATTGATTAGATCGATTTACTTCCATATCACGTTCAAAAAACGATTCTACTCCAATCACCGTTTACCAACGTCGAGCTTGATTAAAAACTAGATGGGCGACCGCTTGGGAATAAAAGAAGCAGTATGTGTAGATGTACGGGTGGTGTAAGGATTTGGAAATCGGAAAACCGTGTTCTAATTCCATCCGGTTTGTTATATTCATTTACGCACAAATAACATTGGGAAATATAGGAATCCACTTTTTCTACCCCCAGCTATGAGTGAAATAGTAGGAATTGTATCAGTAAGTCATCATTATATTTATAAAATTCTTCCAATCTAAAAATATTTTCTGCCTTTATATAACCTGCAATTGATCGATAAGGCGTAGAAAATTAATCGTCTCTTCACACTTGTTTCCATTGATATAATGCACATAATTTCTCACGCCATTTTCTCTAGGTTGAGTGAATTTGTTTTAAGATTCTGTTGTAGTGGAATATCCTGTCCTACCCAGGAATGGGTATGACCCGGGTTATAATAAGACCTAGACGAGGGTGCTCGAGAGTAATCGAGAGTGTTTGTGACAATACGAGATTATTCGTCATTACACGAGAGATCGAGAGCCATCGGCCTTAGCCGAGAGTTAGACGTCACTAGACGGAAGCCTTCTTCTCAAGACGGACGCATACGTCCTATACAGAGACATTGCCTTTTTAATTGTTATTCGTGTTAACTGTTCGTTGGGGTACTTGTATTTGCTTTGTTGTACTGAGGTATAATAAATCTCTATTTATATATACTCAAGAGTGTTAAGAGTTATGTCTTGCATTATTCTTTCTCTGTTTATCCCCCCCCACCGGAATACAATATATTCTTAGATTCAGCTGAAAAACTTAATTTTAACCTGAAGTTGAAATGCGATTGCTGGACATAAAGGATGTGCGGCTGGCGAAATAGATTATGCAATTGAAGAGATGATATTGAATTCTCGTCGATTTCGTTATATTCACTTCAGCGCAAATACCCTTGGAAATAATATGGCTCCACCTCGTCCTCTCACCTATGGATAAAATATTAAAAAAAAAAGCCAAATCAATCGCAAGACCGTATTTTATTATTCTCTTTATTGTCTAGTTGAATAAAGCAATCTGACAGAATCTCTTTCGATATGAAAGGACGCACAAAGCATTGTCATAGAAGTCTTTCATCAGAGAAAACGCATGCATTGATTTTCTCGGATGCATGCTTTATATTTACACAAACAAATCGTGGATATGCGAGTTAGTTTGGCGTCGGATAATGTATTTCAGTAGATTCAACAATGACGGCTGTGACAAGCCCCGTAATGTATGGTCGATGGTGGTAACTATGTTCAAAAATAGTTTCATCGTGGTTTTTGCTGTAGAATTTGCTCTAGCTTGGTAAAACTATAGTTTTAGTCTCAAACCTTGGTATATCTTCTCAGACCACGCATTTTCTCTGATATCGGAAATCGATACCCCCGATTTTCTATCGAATCTAATCAAAAACCGATATTCAGCCATCAGTTCGGCTCATTTTCTCCAATTTTACTCCTGATGGTACGATAAGTTTTCATCGACTTACTTAGGTTAGTTTATCCTTGGATAACTTATTTGACTCCGATATTGGAAATCGATACCCCGATATCCAAAACAAAATCAGTTTTTCAGCCCTTTTATTTTAGTTTTTGCTTCGGGTTTTGCTCTAAGTAGGTATAATTGTAGTTCTTAGTCTTAACAACCTACGTTTTTTGTGCCAACGTCCAAAGAGTCCGAGCTCCAGGAACATGGATTAGTTTTAAAGCTTTCATTACACCCGAGAAACGGCGTGCTATACTGCTAGTCCAAAATAAAAATCTTTCGAGGAAAACTAAGACATGATTCCTAGACCAAGGTTGAGAAACGATAAAATAATAGCATTTAGACATTTCTGAGACAAAAAAAGCATTATCTTCAGTAATCCTAGACCTGAGGGCATCGCAGTGGAAATTTGATTCGGTGAATCGTGTTCATTTTCCAAACTAATATATAGCGTTCACTATCGCACGAAATACCTTGGAAAAGGCATGAAATCATTTTTCTATATTCCGTATTTAATAGCAGGATAAACTGAGTTATCCAACCTCGTATTTTAAACAGCCTATAAAGACAGCACCGAATTCAACGCCATTGTAAAAAAAAACAATGAGAAACCACTGTACTATCTTGCTCAAATTATGAAAATTCATAATTACGGAAGCTATAAATGATCATAATAGCCTACTCGCTGAAGGGATATGGCATTTCAAATAAGACTTTAAGCCAATACAACTATACAGAAAGTATCAAACCTCAAAACGATGTCCTTCAAACATCTGCGAAAAAAATGGTAAACTCGACCTGTGCCAAAGATTCATTCATTGTCACATATTTTCGGGGGGACATTGTCGCAGTGTAAAATCAAGGCTAACATCTAGTTTTCTAATTAGTTCTGAAAATTCTTAAAAGAATCGATTCCACTATCAAGACAAGTAAAAATCTAACAGAAGAAAAGTAGGCTCGCCATCCGAATGATAAAGGAAAAAGTATTTTGAAGAAAATCTTTTTCTTAGTTGCATGGTTTAAAGTTGCATGATCTCGAAGGGTAGTGAATTCTCGTTCACAAAACTTTGCAGTTTCTTCCTGTCCAAGGCAATACAGAAGTAGACTTCTGGTCAGTTAAGTGCCATACGTGATACACGCTTGGGCGATCATGTCTCGAAAGAGACATGACTGACTGGGCAGAAGATTATCCCGCAGTAGGTTGCCATTGCTTCTGCGGTAGACTGGTTGCCAACCAAGGCTATAGAACCCAATTTGTTCTGTTATTTGACCCATAGCTGGAAAGAAGAGATGGATTAATACCTTTCCCAAGGGTATTTGCGCGTATATGATTGCAACGAATTCAACTGGAATTCGAACTCGGCTCTCCGATTTCTCGTTCCGAGTCGAGATCCACTGGACCACAACGCACAGCATTCCGGTATTCTCTCTAATTTGGTCTTGCTGTCTCTTAAGTGGTCTAGCACGTGGTGAAAAAGGTTTTGTATATAATCTGTACACAAAGCTAGTTGCAGCAAGGATAGTAGTAGTAGTAGTAGTAGTAGTAGTAGCAGTAATGGTGGCATCACCCATTACAACGGATTGAACTCTTCCTACAACCACATATACTTCCCCTCTCAAGAGGAGAGATCCGAGATCAAGAGATCCGAGATAAGGAGATCAGAGATCAAGAGATCTGCATAAGCAGATCAGCGAAGAGTGATAGGCGGAGATAGATAAGCCAAGACTGCGAGTCCCAGTTCTAGTATTACTTCCTAACCCGTATTTATTCGTTCTACTAACAGAGTTCCAAGTATTTGTATTTCGCTGTGTCAATATATATTCGTTATTTCCTATTTTAGTTGTTGTTATATTATTTTCTTGCTGGACTCTTAACCGGGTCCACGACAGATCTTAAAGTGGAAATTGAAGGCTCATTGAAGGATTCCTGATATCCAGTCTTTAAAGAAATACCAAAGATTGTACTTTTAAGTACAGTTCATTCATTAGGAAAAGCTACATCTATGTAAATGTAAGTTTTCTTAGGTTGTCTTTATACAAGAATGATCAGTGGAAAATGTCATGAAGCCATTTCTGTCCTTAAATTTCTTGTTGGGACCCTGAAGGAAATGTGATACAATAGAACTCAAAGGATTTTTAAAAATTAATAATAGCTAAAAATATTTCGATTCTCAATTGTAGCTCATCAATTATATATTTAGTAAATGCCTATATTAAAAATTCTCTTGCTTTTAACCATTTCAGCGAGGAAAAGTAATTGTATAATGAAATTTGATTTTACGTCGTGTCGGTATTTTCATTGATTTGATATACGTGTTACACGCTTGGACGATCATGTCTCTTTCGATCAATGACTTACTAGGCAGAAGGATTTTCCCGCAATAAGTCGCCATTTCTTTCTTTGCTCTAGTACTCAGTCTGTCCTTCTATTCAACACAGCTGGAGGGAGAAGAGAGTGATAATCAGGAAAACAATAATTACATGATAATTACTTATCCCTTATTGAGGAAAGGCAAATAAGCAAAGAGGATGATTCGGGGTATTTCTTCTTTGTTTTTTCTTCTTCTATTTCTTCTTTTTTTAAAGAGTTTTACCTGTTTACAATGTCTTCGTTTTTAATATTTGTAACAATGCCAAGTAAAATATTCCTGTGAAAATATTCCCTCTCTTTTATCCTGCTGTATTCTTAGTTCAATACTTTAAAACCTTTTAACAAATTGCTATATTTCAAGTAAATATTTATTTTAAATTTTACCAAGAAAAGCTTATTATTCTCTATTTGCGTGTGGCTAGAAGGAAAAAAAAACTTTATAGCAACTTCATGACTGACACTTTTTTAAAAAATATATGAAGGAATATGCGCGATATGATAAAAAAACATGGGGCACAATTAAAAAGGCATTCAGGGACGGTAATCTAGTCCGCTCAGACGGCTTATTCGAAAATTCTAGTCGTGGCTACCAAGTCTTCTTGGCTGCCACATCATTTCAATTTTAAAATAATGCATTTCGACACAACTCTCCCGATTTTGAACAGAGTATCAACTCAAGGGAACATACCCAATTGTTTAAAGTATACTAATAGATAACAAGCCTTGCCCGCTGTATTATTATTATGTTGTCATTTTTCATCATCTTTCTATGGTCGCACTACCAACCAAGTCTGCGGGAAGACGTAAGGCAGGTTGTGGTGTGTTGTTATGGCTCCATTTCATGTTTTTTATATCTTCCCTAACTTCCCAAGCGTAACATAGACAAAGTTGTCCTTAGTGTGTGGGCTGTACTTAACAAGACAATTTTTTGTATATCTCTTAAGCTGGGGTTTCCAGGGAATTCTTTCAATGTGTTGTTTTGTTCCATTTTTTATCATTCCAAGTGCACCTACTATCACTGGCACAATTCTTGTTTTCAATTTCCACATTTTTTTCTATTTCAATTTCCAGGTTTTTATATTTTGACAGTTTTTCCAATATCTTGGTCGCTATGTTACAATCCACTGGACAAGCCATATCAATTAATAGGCATTTTTTTTCTTTCTGGTTTCCGGCCTATTTGCTTCAATTTTTCTGTGTAGATGTTGTAATCCCATAGAATGGTGACATCTTCTATTTCTGTAACCGGTGCTGGGTGATGTTCATACCAGCGTTTGTTTACAGATTTTTCATTGTGTTTGCACATTGTCCAATGTAAATATTGCCCCAATCTATCGTGACGATTTTTATATTCATTTGGGGCAAATACTGAGATTAGATGGTCTTTTGTTTCTTGGTATTTATCACAGAACATGCATTTTGGATCCACATCATTATGTATAATATTTGCCTGTATGTTCCTAGTGAAAAGACTTTGGTCTTGCGCTACAAGAATAAAACCTCCAGTCTCAGACTTTAATCCAGATGCACGTAACCATCGATGAGTATTAACTTTATCAACATTAGATTTATTAGCACGTTATGGATATTGACCATGCAGAGGTTTGTCTTGCCAGCGTTGTTTCATCTATTCAAGAGCTTTATCCTTGGCTTTCATTTTCATATTGTTTGCCGCAATAGTTGGTTCTTTTCTTCTGTTTTGCTTCTCTACAGAATCTAGTAAATGTAAATTTTGTTTGTATTTACTGTCTTATTTCATTATTGAATATTTTTTCTTTCTGTTTTCATGTTGTTTTCCTAATTGTATCATCAAGTTCTTTGTTGTTTTTATGTATGTTAGTAAGCCAATAGTCGTTGTCTTGTATGATAATTCTAGCTAAATAAGACCTCTTCCATCTTCTTTACGGGGTATGTATAGACGGTCTACATCAGCCTTTGGATGATGCATCTTATGCTTAGAAAGAAGCTTTCTTGTTTTAGAATCCATTCGCTTGATGTCGTTTAGAGTCCAGTTTAGGATGTTGAAACTATATTGGACAACTGGGATGGCAAAGATATTAATGGCCATAATTCTGTTCTGAGAATTCAATTCAGTTTTTAATATCAGTCGTAGCCGTCTATAGTACTCTTTACGCACTATTTCTTTTATTTTTTTATGCTGAATTATATCACTCTCATTTACACCTAGGTATTTATAAGCTTCTTCTTGCTTTAAATTTTTTATTGTTACAGCAGGGTCTAAGCTAATTGAGAATGTTTGTTGTAGCAATCCACGTAAAACTGTAGCTTTAGCACATTTATTCAAATTGAATTTATTATTATTATGTCATTTTTCATCATATATCGATTTCTGCTTTGGTCTCACTACCAACCAAGTCTGCGGGGAGACCTAAGGCAGGTAGTGGCGTGTTGTTATGGCTCCATTTCATGTTTTTCTATCTTCCCTATCATCCCCAGCATTACATAGATAAAGTTTTCCTTAGTGTGTGGGCTGTACTTAATAAGACAATTTTTTGTATATCTCTTAAGCTGGGGTTTCCAGGGATTCTTTCAATGTGTTGTTAGTTGTACAATTTTTTATCATTCCAAGTGCACCTACTATCACTGGCACAACTCTTGTTTTCAATTTCCACATTTTTTCTATTTCAATTTCCAGGTCTTTATATTTTGACAGTTTTTCAAATTCCTTGATTGCTATGTTACAATCCGCTGGACAAGCCATATCAATTAATAGACAAGTTTTCTCCTTCTGGTTTTTAACAATAATGTCTGGCCTGTTTGCTTCAATTTTTCTGTCTGTGTAGATGGTGTAATCCCATAGAATGGTTACATCTTCTATTTCTGTAACCGGTGCTGGATGATGTTCATACCAGTGTTTGTTTACAGCTTTTCCATAATGTTTGCACATTGTCCAATGTAAATATTGCCCAACTCTATCGTGGCGATTTTTATATTCGTTTGGGGCAAGCACAGAACAGCCTGAGATTAGGTGGTCTATTGTTTCTTGGTGTTTATCACAAAACCTGCATTTTGGATCCATATTATTATGCATAATATTTGCCTGAAAGTTTCTCGTGAAAAGACTTTGGTCTTGTGCTGCAAGTATAAATCCTTCAGTTTCAGACTTTAATCCAGATGCGCGTAACCATCGATGAGTATTAACTTTGTCAACATTGGATTTATTGGCACGTACTGGATATTGGCCATGCAGAGGTTTGTCTTGCCAGCGCTGTTTCATCTTTTCAAGAGCTTTATCTTTGGCTTTCATTTTTATATTTTTTGCCGCAATAGTTGGTTCTTGGCTTCTGTTTTGCTTTTCTACAGAATCTACTAACTGTAAATCTTGTTTGAATTTACTGCCTTCTTTTATTATTGAATATTTTTTCTTTCTTTCTTCATGTTGCCTTACTAATTGTAACATCCAATCCTTTTTTATTATTATTATTATTATTATTATTATTATTATTATTATTATTGCCACCAGCACCATCATCATCATCATTTTCTTTGATTTCTGTGGTTTAATCATTTCTTTCCGGGTTCTAATCAGAGAGCTATAATTAGAAATGGCATCATCTCATATAACCTAAGACAACACACATTTTACATACATGAAGACCTTCGTAAGGTGTAACCTGCACATTGTTTTGTATTCCCTAAACTATCAGTGAATGGCCTCGTTCAGTCTGATTAAAGGGTGACAGTGGATGACATTGCGAGGACTTTGAGCCTATCTGTTGGGACAGCACACAAAATTGTCCATGATGACCTTGCATACTCGAAGGTCAGCTTCCGGTAGGTGCCAAAGATGCTTACTGCATAGCACAAACAGAGGAGGGTCGAGTTGTCCCAGCAGTGTCCCCCTTACAGCCCAGACCTTGCCCCTTCACACTTTCACATATTTGGTCCCTTGAAAGCGTTCATGAGAGGCACGAAGTTTGAAAGTGACGATGAATTCAAAAGTGCTGTGTGCGATTGACTGCGACATCAGTCAAAATATTTTTACACTGAGGGAATACGGAAGCTTGCGCACAGATGGGAAAAGTGTGTGACCCTGCTGAGAGACTACGTTAAAAAATAAAAAAGTAAGCCTCTATCTGTATTAAAAAGTTCTTATACCAAAAGATTCACCTTATTTATTGAATGACCCTCGTATTAATACAAGTACATACACAAACACACACACACACACACACACACACACACACACACACATATATATATATATATATATATATATATATATATATATAATTTTCTATCTCACCGTACAAAGCTATTCCAAATACCAACAAAATCAACAGAATTTAAATATACATGAACATAAGTATATGTGTGTGTGTTTCTTTGTTTGTTTAAAGGTACATATATGTAGATATGCGTTTTATTTGCATGAATACATTTTTCGTAAATATAATTTCCTTTTCCTACTTCCGATTCTTTTGTACAACGTCGGGGAGAAAGGCGTCAATGTTTTCGAGAGTGAGGGAATAATACAATGCAGAAGACGTATGTACAGGTGCGCACATATAGAAAGATCTACATAAATTAATTTAATTCTGGATGAGTGAACCACAGATGTTTGCTTTGGACTGTATGCTGATAACCTGCATAAGTACTCTTGTCATATCCAAACAGCACTGACTGTTTGGATATGACAAGAAGAAAAAAGTGAAATCTGTTGTTTATCGTACCGTCATATCCAAAGTGGTCGCGATATTTATATTTTCTTCTTTTTATTGAAATAGTAAGTGGTTAAAAATTTAATCTGTATATCGACAGTGATTTTTTTTCTATAAGCGGTTATATATGTAGTGACGAAAAAATTCTCAGCTCGATGCAATTTCAAAAATTTATTCAAATGTCCAAGCGTCAGAATTATTTTGCTATTTTTTAAAGTCCTTCTAGGTCCGGTTTAAAACTTTTCAGAACACCTGTTTGTATTTTTTATTTAAAAATATAAGTATTTCCGAACTGAATGCAAGTTTTTAAAATTATCCCGAAATCCACTGATTGAACTGGGAAATTTAATTTTAATTTATTTGACAAAATGTTAAAAACAAATCCTACGTTTCGTTCTTCAAAAGAACTCCTTCAGATTAATTTTAATTTTTTTGACTTAATCTTGTATATTATGGAAGGGGGTGAATTATAACAAATGATGGTTATATTTATACACGGAAAGAAACGTTTAAGATGGAGAAACGCTTAATTTAGAGTACGTTAGAGTACGTTAAGTCTATTAGCAACCGACATGGCACGATTATAACCTTCAGTGTGAAAACTATTCCACAACAAAGTGATAGGAAGATGTGGAAGGCCATGATCGCCTACGTTCTGAAGGAACATGACACATAAAAGAAAAAACATAGTCTGACCTATCTAGGTGCACAATCTTAGCGAAAATAAGAAATTTAAAAGTGAAGCATTTTCAGCGTTTCTCTTTATATATAATTATATCAAGCGTTTGTTATACTTCGTACCCATTCCGAAATATAACTGATTTATAATTCGTTTTAATTTTCTTCCTCATTTATTCTTGATGCGTTATCGTTTGCCGTGTTATCGTTGACTCCTTGCTGTTAACATTGCCAACGATGCTGTTTTCGTCTCTATGGCATTACAGACGCTGCGGCCATGACCAAATCAGCTGTTGTCATGGCCACTGCTTTTCATACAGTTACAATTGCATAAACACAGTGGTTGTCTAAGGGCAGGCGCATGGAAAATAATAACTAGGAACAAGTGTTTTTGTCACTTTAAAGAAACAAAGAAAATCTACTAAATCGAGCTTGATCATTGTGAGCGTGTTGCCAAGTGACCACGGTGACGATCATATGCAAAGACTACGCTGACAAGTACAATGTAAATAACCTTCTCGTGAAAACATATCACCAAGACAAACCTTTTCCAACCCCAGTGTTCTGCAGCAACCACTCCATCCAGAATTAACAGTGGGTAAAACTCCAGGTGTACTAGAGGAGTAATATTGATTCGAGCAAAAGTCATAAGAATAGGTACGATATTTGCACTGAGTGTGTAAATATACAGTGCCTTTTCTGTCTGATTATTTGGAGTGATCATTATTTACAAGCGGAGCTATTGTCCTCGTCTTTCTTTTTGTTATCACAACGTTTAAACCCTTGTGCCCTCTGGCCTTCTTCAGGTACATGTTGATCCGGGTAATACAAAGGAATTTCAAACTGAACTCTTTATTGAATCTACAGGGTTAGACTGTTCTCGTTTCACTGCCTAGGGATATCTTGTTTAGTTGTTATCTTTAATACTGTTCATTTGTTGCTCGCCCTGTTTTCATTGAGATTAAGTATACACTGCTCGGTTAAGGGATTGAACTCACAATTACAATGTCACTAAATTCACGAACCAACGCTTTAATCCACTGGGCTATAATACCGTACGACAGCGTCTTGATTAAGATTTTGTGTAAAAATGACATTTATATTATTTTTAAATTCTTTGTACGCATGCGTATGTGTGTGTGTGTTATTTGAATGTATGGAGTGCTATAACAGTAAAGCAAGGGACTAGTTTTTGTAAAGACAATAACTTTTGTCCCATTATCAAACAGTGCGAGAGTTAAAAATAAAAACCTTTACTTGTGGGTGATGAATAATTATCCACCGTGCAACACTTATCCCACAGACGATAACAACAAGTATTGACATGCTGATAACTTCTTCTTCTTCTTCTTCTATGTGCCCTGTCCCTTCAGGACGTAGGCGATCATGGATCTCCACGTCTCCCTATCCATTGTGGCTCTTAGTATGTTTGCTCCTGTTGCTCCTGGCAATCCCCGTTCCGTCATCCACCTGATCAGACCCTGAAAATATGTTATCCGCTGCCTTCCTCTGTCTCTCCTTCCTTCTATCTGTCCAGTCAGTATCCGGTTCTCCAGGCTCTCCTTCCTCATTGCACGTCCCAGGAACTTCAGTTGTCTCTTCCTGAAGCTCAGCATCAATTTCCTTTTTGTTGCCATTCTTTCTAACACTTCGTCGTTGCTTGCATGCTCAGTCCACGATATCCGTAGCATCCTTCTGTAGAACCACATTTCGGCCGCTTCCAGTTTTGTCCTCATTTTCGATGATATTGTCCAGCATTCACAGCCGTATTGAAGAATGCTGATAACTACCAGGTATAAATTTATTGCTTTTAAATTTAACAACACAATAATATATTTACTTATTTAATTTCTCCAACTCTTTATTCATAATATAAATCACTGCCTTTTACAACTGATAGAACGCAACAGATAAAAAGCAACTAATATTATTTTAATATCTCAAAAGCTTTCTATGTGTCTTATAAGCGAAGATGAAGTCTCACATCGCCCAATTTTATCTCCATAATTTAATACCGTAGGCTACATTTCTATATCAGATGATATCATCTATTTAAACCGATTTTATAATAATATCATTTATTCAGACAATATTTATATTTTTATTGAATTATTATTTTATATCCCAGCCCCTATCAGCAGATGCAACACCTTCTTAAACATATTGGTTGTTCTAAGCAGTGCTGGCACCTACGCACTTGCAATGATGTCAGATCTCTCGAGGGTGTCCTACATCTCAGAGAAGAACTCCTGGAAATCGAGTGCATATTCAGGATGATTTCTCTCCAATCGCATGTCAGTCAAGGTGGTCGAATTTCACTTAAGCTTTACTTGATCATTCTTGGTTACTGACATTATTATTATTATTGTTATGATGTCATTTTTCATCATATTTCCATTTCTGCTATGGTCGTACTACCAACCAAGTCTGCGGGAAGACCTAAGGCAGGTCGTGGCGTGTTGTTATGGCTCCATTTCATGTTTTTTATATCTTCCCTATCATCCCTAGCGTTACATAGACAAAGTTTTCCTTAGTGTGTGGGCAGTACTTAATAAGACAATTTTTTGTATATCTCTTAAGCTGGGGTTTCCAGGGATTCTTTCAATGTGTTGTTTTGTTCCGTTTTTTATTATTCCAAGTGCACCTACTATCACTGGTACAACTCTTGTTTTCAATTTCCACATTTTTTCTATTTCAATTTCCAGGTCTTTATATTTTGACAGTTTTTCGAATTCCTTGGTCGCTATGTTACAATCCGCTGGACAAGCGATATCAATTAATAAACAAGTTATCTCTTTCTGGTTTTTAACAATAATGTCCGGCCTATTTGCTTCAATTTTTCTGTCTGTGTAGATGGTGTAATACCATAGAATAGTGACATCTTCTATTTCTGTAACCGGTGCTGGGTGATGTTCATACCAGCGTTTGTTTACAGATTTTCCATAGTGTTTGCACATTGTCCAATGTAAATATTGCCCCACTCTATCGTGACGATTTTTATATTCATTTGGGGCAAGTACTGAGATTAGATGGTCTTTTGTTTCTTGGTATTTATCACAGAACATGCATTTTGGATCCACATCATTATGTATAATATTTGCCTGTATGTTCCTAGTGAAAAGACTTTGGTCTTGCGCTACAAGAATAAAGCCTTCAGTCTCAGACTTTAATCCAGATGCACGTAACCATCGATGAGTATTATCTTTATTAACGTTGGATTTATTGGCACGTTATGGATATTGACCATGCAGAGGTTTGTCTTGCCAGCGCTGTTTCATCTGTTCAAGAGCTTTATCTTTGGCTCTCATTTTCATATTTTGTGCCGCAATAGTTGGTTCTTGGCTTCTGTTTTGCTTTTCTACAGAATCTACTAACTGTAGATCTTGTTTGTATTTACTGCATTCTTTTATTATTGAATATGTTTTTTTCTTTCTTCATGTTGCCTTACTAATTGTATCGTCCAATCCTTTGTTGTTTCTATGTATGCTAGTAAGCCAATTGTTGTTGTCTTGCATGACAATTCTAGCTGAATAATATCTCTTCCATCTTCTTTACGGGGTATGTATAGACGGTCTACATCAGCCTTTGGATGATGCATCTTATGCTTAGAAAAAAGCTTTCTTGATTTAGAATCCATTCCTCTGATGTCGTTTAGAGTCCAGTTTAAGATGTTGAAACTATATTGGACAACTGGGATTGCAAGGCTCTTAATGGCCATACTTCTGTTCTGAGAAATCAATTCAGTTTTTTATATCATTCATAGCCTTCTATAGTACTCTTTACGCACTATTTCTTTCATTTTTTATGGTGAATGTCTATGTATGTATAAGCTTCTTCTGCTTTCAATCCTTTTTTCTTTATTCAGCAGGGTCTAAGCTAATTGAGGATGTTTCTTGTATTGACCCATGTAAAACTGTAGCTTTAGCACATTTATTCAAATTGAACTTCATTCCAATGTCTTCGCTGAAGCATTTTACATTTTGCAGAAGACCTTCCAGATCATTATCATACTTAACATATAACTTTAAGTCATCCATGTAAAATAGATGGCTTATTTTCTTTTGGCCTATTTTATAACCACATTCTGTCTCATTAAGTTGACGGGTTAGTGCTATTAATGATATGCAGAATAGTAAGGGAGACAAAGAATCACCTTGAAATTTACCTCTTTTGATGTTTATTTCATCAGACTTATAGGTTCCATTTATATGATTGCGGTAAAGGGTTGTTTTTCATATAGACATGCACTGTTTGATGAAATTGATGATGACGGGTGATATCATGTATATATTTAAAGTCTTTAAAATCCAGGAATGTGGCACACTATCGAATTCCTTATGATAATCTATCCAGGCAATACTAAGATTTTTCTTTGTACTGTAGCAGTTTTCCAGGATCATTTTGTTAATAAGCAATTGGTCTTTACATCCGTAACAGCCACGTTTGCTCCCTTTTTGTTCAAGCGGTAACATGTCAGTTGTTTCTAAAAATAAATATGTCTGTTTTGTTAAAATAGATGTTAATAGTTTATATCTTGTCGGAAGGCATGTAATTGGTCTGTAGTTTTTCGGGTTGTTTGTGTGACTATTCTTGGGTAGAAGAAATGTAATTCCTTTGGTCTTCCATGCAGGAATTATTATTATTACAGATAGTTTAATAGAAATCATTCCCCCATACAGTCAAATAAGGTAATTAATTCATAATGTATGGCTGGCACCTCTTATCCAATAATGTCTGTTTACTAAGGCTAGCTAATCTGCTTTGCGGACGCTTGCTCATGCAGATTTGTGTTTGTTCAACACCCACAGTGTTAATCTGCTGAGCGAACTTTAGAGAGTGTGTGATCGAGCGTACTCAGCAGTTTTAACAAGGCCAGAACGCTCAAATCCTCGGTCACGATGACTTATGACTTCGTGCTAGCACATTCACCGACGGCTCTCAAAGGGTCCCGTCTACCCAGTTTCACTCACAAGTGGTATGGTTTTCTAGCACTTTCCAAAAATAGGACCGAAGTCCCCTCTCTGACGCGGTGAGATTCGTCAGAAAAGCAACGTTTTAACCACTCGGCCATGCGCTCATAATTCATAAGAAATACATAAACATCACCCATATTATAGCAAATAGTAACATTTGATTGAATTATATAACCAACGATCGGCTTGACATCAATGACGAACAGAAACACATATATGTAAAAACCTAAACTTATTTTTTTTTTTTTTTTTGTCGGTAAAGGTTGTGTGGAGTCGATGACGCTACGAGTTACTTTCCTGGAGCAACCAAGTTGATGTAAGGCAAAGTGAGATCTCTCAGATGATTAACGGAGAAAAGATTAACATTGGGGGCGTTGAGATTAACAAGTCTTCTTTTGCCCCAGTGAATTATTATTAGTGATCCATGAATTTCTCAAGAATTATTCCTTCTTCTGATAATTCACTTCACAAAAATGGATTTCTTGTGAGAGCCTTAAATTTTTCCACCCTCACATATAATCAAATCTTAATCTCCTCAAAATGACAATATCAATAATCAGTATTTATAGTAAAGCACGTATTGATTAAATGATTGTCCAATGATTATGAATGAAATTGTATGTGGAAAGTAGTTAAGATTATGAAGATAAGCAGAATCGATAACGGTTGACTCTTGACATGATTGTAGTGTTCAGGGAAACAACTACGCGGAAGTTTTCTCAACAAAGTGGTAATTCTTGGAAAAATGTTTAGTATAAATTGACTAAGCTAAGATGGACGAAGAACGACACAAGGCCAGATGAAGAGAAACGCCATAATGATTATTTTATTGTTCTATTCCTTTAATGAAGTTTAAACTTACAGCCATGATGTGGAAAGACTATACTGAGTTAATTGCTATGGTGGGATTCAAGGTCGTGGTTTCACGGCTGTACCGTGGAAAAATTTCCAAGCTCCTTCGACACTTCCTCTACGAATACGCCTCAAGCGCCGGGCAATAAACTCAGCCACCTTCCGAGAAAAAGGTAATGCTTGGTGGTAAAGCTCCCTGGGGCTTGAACTTAATATTATAGGAATATGAGAAATTCTAGCTAAAGACCGAGGTGTTTTTTAAACCAACAGAAATGTGGTTCTACAGAAAGATGCTGAGAATACCATTGACATGCAATGATGAAATTTTAGAGAAAACTGTAAAGCTAAAAAGAAAACTTATATGTGACATCAGAAAAAGACAGTTGGTATTTCTAGTGCGCGTAATGAGGAAAGAAGTTATGGAAAATTTGATATACACAGCATATATTGAAAGAAAAAGCGCATAACTTTTAATGAGCTTGGAATTCGATGTAGGGGAGATAGAAAAACACAAGATTTACTAAGAACTATTAATGACAGGAAATCGTAGAGAGCCATGACCGTGAAAGTCCTGAAGGAGCATAGCACATAAAAGAAGAATGATGTCTGAGATTATTAATAGCTTGGTATCTGTAACTAAGTTACAACATACACAGACATCAAACATCCGGCAAAATGGCGTCCAATCGGGACAATGGAAGTTTTGAGAAGCATGGAATCACCTCAATTTCTGTTGTTCCCAGGTCCACTCTGAGCCCGCTGGTAGCACCTGTTAGGGTCCCAGCTATAGGTAAATAGTGAACCTCTAAACAAAATCGAAACACTTTAAAATTATGAAAAACATTTTTTGTAAAAAAAACAAAAACAAGCAGGACATATTTACCAACAATGACCAACAGTACATATTTTAAAACAAATAACCAGCAATAGCATTTGTCTATACTTCTGAGATGAGGTAATATTTACAGTATTTACATTATTGTTCTCATTTTTGTTGCCATTTATGCGATGTTTCGGTCATTGTACACTCCGGCCTTCTTCAGGTGCTAGAAATATATCCACTATATTCACTGGGTCATGTGTCCTTAAGAACACAAGGTGCAGTGGTTAGTTCCTGACTTGACTCAATGTAGTGAGTTCAATACCAGGCTACAGCAGTGGTGAACAAGTAACTTGTAATGTTAGAGGGAGATAACTTATGACTTCCAACAGTGGCTTTATGCGAGGAATGAGGATAGTATACCCAGTGATTGTAATAAATGGTTCGGTTCTTAATTCCTAGCACTTGAAGAAGGCCGGAGCGTACAACGGCCGAAAAGTCGTACAAATGGCAACAAAGATGAGGACAATAGTCAGAATAATGTAGATACTGTAACCAGCAATAGGTTTTAAAGTAGAATTACAAACAATATATTTAATTTAAAAAATGACCCAAAATACTCTTTATCTGCTGTTTAAGCCATAAAATTACGTTCAAAATATTTAGATTTCGGTATCAAATAACCCATAGAGGTGCTGATATGCGAAATGAAATCAACCAACCAAAATGAAAGAACTTTTTCATGACATTAATTCATATAATATAAAGCCCAGTAGCTTTGAAAAAGACTAAATGTGATAATAGTAAACAATACATATATAACTGCATGCAATAATATATGTAATCAATTAAATAGAAATAATTGCATATTATATACAATTATTATATTATTTTCAGCAATAGTTGCATTTTTCGAGAAAATTTAAAATCTGTCAGTTTTTTAGAGGTTCAATAAAAGCACCATCTTTTCTTGGGTTTAGCACGCAGATTCTAACATATACAATTTCTTAAGGAAATCAAACTGCATTCCAAAATATAACCTCAGCAAAAGTACTACATAAAACACTTATCGTCTCTAGTAATTATGTTCACCTTAACATGTATATGTATAAAACTAAGTATCATCTACCATGTATTCAATTGTGAATGCATAATAACACGTTTCTAATATATCAAAGTTCTCGGAAAATTAAATGTTGGCATTAAATGACTCATGAGAAGTTGAAAATCAAATCACACTCATCAAACACTATACATCATCTTATTATTTTTTTCTATATGCCGTGTTCTTTTCAGAACGTAGGCAACCATGGCTTTCCACGTCTTCCTATCCCTTGTCGCTCTTAATACCTCTTCTTCTGTTATCTAACTCAATCGCCGCTCCTACATTCATATGCTCAAGTCCATCAAGTATGTCATGTGTTGCTTTCTCTTGCCTCTCTTCCTCTCTATCCGTCCAGTGAGCATCAAATTCTCCAAGCCGTCCTTACTCGTTGCATATCCTCAAAATTTCAGCTGTCTTTTTCTGATGTTAAGTATCAGTTTTCATCTTGTGTCCATCCTTTCTAAATTCTCGTCGTTGCTCGTGTGTTCTGTCCATGATATCCTCAGCGTCCTTCTGTAGAAGCACGTTTCAATTGATTCAAGTCTTTCGTTCATCTTTAATGAGACTGTCCAGCATTCGCTGCTATATCTAAGGACACACATCACATAAACAATCAAATACTCTTTTCTTTGTTTCTAGTAAAATTTTCCTCTCTTTTAATACTCTTCTCGACTTCTGGAATCTATCCTTGGCCATGTCAATTCGCCTTCGGATCTCCGTACCACACTTTCCGTCCTCTTTTAGAACGCTTTCCAGGTATTGAAATTTTTGCACTTGTTTGAATTTAGTATCCCTAACATGTTGGTTGGTTGGCTGTTTTTGTTTTATGGTATACCAACCTCGGTGGGTCATTTATTGCCAACTAAATTTTATATATTTATTGCTGGTAATACATTTTTCTTTCAACAATTTATTATTGTTTTATATAAGTTTTGTATCTAGTAATACCTTTTTCTTTTCGAGTATCAAGATTTATTGGGATTTGTTTTGTTTTTTTAAGAGCAGGGTCTCCAAGTCCTACCCTTGTTATTTAACCCATAACTGGAGGGAAGGGACGGATTAATACCTTTCCCAAGTGTACCAGTGCTCAAGTAAATGCAGGATATTCAACTGGAATTCGAACTCAGCTCACCGATTTCTCTTTCCGAGCCGATATCCACTGCACCACAACTCACATCCGCTTACAGCACCTGGTATTCCCAAGCGGTCACCCATCTAAGTACTGACCAGGCTCAACGTTGCTTAACTTCGGCTATCGAGCGAGAACCGGTGTATTTAACGTGATATGGCCGTAAACCCTTAACTTGTAGTTCGCATGTTGGGCTACTCTTTTTACTGATTACCATGCATTCAGTTTTCTTGTAGTTGATATGTAGTCGTTTCTTTCTGCTTTCATTAATTATTTCCTGTAAGATGCCTTGTAGTTTCTTTCTTTTAACTGCTATCAGCACTGTATCGTCTGTGTATCTTACATTGTGCAGACTACGTCTGCTAATGACGAATCCTGGGAGAATCTTCATCACTGCCTCCCTGTATAGGTTGAACAGATCCGTTGAGAATATTCATCCCTGTCTATCACCACTTTCAATCATTGTATATCTGCTGACCTGGTTTCCTGTCCGTATGCAGGCAGTCTGCTGCCGGTACAGGTTCCTTATTACTCTAAAGTCTTTCTCGAATATGTCAAGGTTGCCGAGAGTCTCTATCAGGTGCTTTTGGCGAACTTTGTCGACTGCCTTTGCGTAGGCGATGAAACACAGGTACAGGTACACGTCCTTCTGCATCAAATGAAATTGAAATCATCGATACTTGAATTTCAATATTGCAAGTCTTCGTCTCAGTCGCTTATTGCAACCGTATCTCAATCTTTGTCGAAAAGCTTCTTTCTTTCCCTCTTGGCGTGGCCTAGAATCTGCCTGGTGCATCCCAGGAACAGAAGTAAAACCCTTTCATCTATCCTATAAATGCATAGAGTTAAAATGAAACGAACATTTTTACCGCTCCCAATCCTAGTAAATGGTTATAAACTTTAATATAAGTGATTAGTATTTACCTACACCTAAATACAGCAAATGCTTAAATATAAATAAACAATACTTACCTATTCCAGAACCAAATAAATGTTTATTAACTCAAATACAGACGAAAAATAATTACGTATACCAAACACAATAAATGCTCAAATATGAAAACAAAACTGGACACTTTATTGCAATTGCTGGGGTATATCATCTTCATTTCTTGCCCCGATTAAAAGTCATGAGTTATCGCCCTCTACTTGTCCTTAAGGACACATGGCCCAGTGGATATAGACGTTGGTTAGTACCTGACTTGTGAGTTCAATACCAGGCCACAGCATTGGTGAACAAGTAACTTGCAAGGTTAGAGGAAGATAACTTATGACTTCAAATCGAGACTTTACGCAAGGAATGAGGATAACATATCCCAGTGCTTGTAATAAAGAGGCTTGGTTCGAAATTCCTAGCACCTGAAGAAGGGCAGAGCGTACAACGGCCGAAACGTCGTACAAAGTGCAACAAAGATAGTCCGAATAATGTAAATACTGAAAATACTACCTCATCTCAGAAATATAGACAAATAATGAATAAAAATATTGACCTATCCTTCGATATAGGTTCAACTATAAACGAACAATATTTTCCTATTCCTGAATCAAGTAAATGTTCATAAGCACGAATATAACAACCAATACATACGTATAGATTCAATGGACCACTGTTTATCTATTATCAAAACAAGTCTACTGATGCAAATATAAATTATCAATATTTAACAATGTTTGATTCACAATTAGTCTTTGTAGATCGTAATATAATATTTAAAAAACGGTTTCGTTTTTAAATAACGAAACAGGTCATTTCATATTTTAAAAGCAATTCACCCAACCCAAGCTGCTTACATTTTCACTTACTCAGGTTCTATAGACTCCTTCGATATATAGTCAAAAATATACGAGGCCTTCCTTCTGTGGTATTTGTAGGTTTTTACGAAATACAATTGTAAGCGCCATGCCTAATGCTCAAAGTTGTTCATCTCATAGTGTGGTTAAAAATCAAAGCTTAAACTTTCAGTAAACTGATATTTTACCCTACTAGAGTTGGGGTAGGAGTGATATATTTATACCTTTCTGAATGACATTTGTCCGAAAAAGAATATGACGAAACTCGAATCGTCAATTTACCGTTCCGAGCCGCAAGTCATTACACAATTACACATCCTACGATTCAAGTACGTTATACTTTCCCATGTCATTTGCGAGTGTATTTGCTGCCAATACTATAGTTGTTATATGTGTCACACCTCACATAAGACACATGATTATTCGTTGTGTCAAACTTCTCGTATAAACTATGATTATTCGTTACATGTGTCACCCCTCACGTATGATACATGATTATTCGTTGTGTTAAACTTCTCGTATAAACCATGATTATTCGTTATATGTGTCACCCCTCACGTAAGATACATGATTATTCGTTGTGTCAAACTTCTCGTATAAACTATGATTATTCGTTACATGTGTCACCCCTCACGTATGATACATGATTATTCGTTGGGTCAAACTTCTCGTATAAACCATGATTATTCGTTATATGTGTCACCCCTCACGGATGATACATGATTATTCTTTGTCACACTTCTCGAATGATATATAATTATTTGTTTTATATGTGACAAATCGCATATGATACGTGATTATTCGTTATATGTATCACACTTTTCGTATGATTCATGATTATTTGTTATCTGTGTCACACTTCTCGTTTGACACATGATTAAAGTAAATATTTATGCAAACTTTAAACAAAGAACAACTGAAATATCCATTGGCTATATTTTTAACTGTCTGTTTAATTCAATACATTAAATAAAATATAGTCATTTTTTGTTTTAAATGATATTCGTTATTAAATTTGAAATTTAAATGTATAGTCTTTTAATATTATTTCTTCATTTTTTAATTCAATAATGTCCAAGATATTTTAATTTATTAAATCGCTTCCTCATTCATTCGCTTTTATTGATCAAGTTGTATGCTTCCATTATGATAATGATAAATCAAGTAATTGATTTAATTAGAACTCTTGTTCATGCTTTTCAGTTTTTCCACTTAATGCGTTCATTCCGTATAATTTCATGTTTAATTCATTTTGAAATTTAGTTTGATTCTTTTCAATCCGATTAAGCAATTTATTAAGGAATTTCACATACGATCTAATGCATAAAAACTGTTTTTTTTTGTTTACCAGGACAAACTTAACTTTTTAATGTTACTCATTTGAATTTACATCGAAATGCCAAAATAATGATTTGTTTATTATTTTAGCAATATTTGCACACTTTCTTTTCAAAATAATATTGAAATTGTTTCTGACATTAAAAAAAAGACCTTTGGTAAAATGTATGAAACTATTATTTTACAAGTATAATAAATCGATTACGATATCTTTTTCTTTCCCTTTGTTTTGTAATCTACAGCAAGATATTGTTTGACAATAGAATATATTATAAACTAAGTTAAAAGCCGCATTCTGTTCAGACTTTTAAGCTAGCACCTGGGGCGAACTAAATGGCTCTTCAGACCAAAAATAATGGAAATTCTGGTATAGCTTAGAAAATAGAAATGATAATTTTGAAAAAAATAACTTTGAATCCCTTAATTCACTACACGGAATTTTAAGACTTCACTTAATTCTGATTCTGGCTATAAGTTCTATTACGCCCAAAAGACCGATTTGAACCGAAAATCCAGTTTAACCTGAATTCTTCAAATCACCAACTCTGTGGAACTTCAAATCCTAACATCACAAAACTTCTCACTAGAACCCTGATTCCTTGGCATTTTGAAGAAATAAAATTGATTTCCTCAATTCACAAAGCTTTGCTGATATTTAAAACTGGATTAAACCAATCATTTCGAATTGGAGAATTTTGTAATTTGCTTGAAGCATTTTGTATATTAGGTGTATGGGTAGGTTTTAAAGGCTGTCACAATGCATTGAAAGGCACGGTCCACGAGTGGACGTGAAATCAAGCTCTCCTACCATTCTGAAGCTGTGATTTTGATCTCGATATATTATTGAATAATAAATAGGTAATACCCAACACCTTCTTTACCTTCCTTTATTTTACTAAACGCGTTGTGATAGCCTTCAACACCTACCATACACCAAATATTTCAAAATATATGTGTTACTTTAAACTTAATATTAAATGAAAAATTTTTAATTACTCATTTTTTCAGTTATCTTAAAATGTTAATTTTTAACTGTTCCCTCTTAATTCTTGCTATTACTTCAGATAAATCATGAACTATTCCATTTTAATTGCGAAAAAAGAAAGAAGAAAAAGATATATCAAATGCATTGTTTGGTTTTAGTGTGAACAAAGGAAGCATGCACACTAATGGGTCAGAAAGAAAGGAAGAAAGATGGAGTTGGCTATAACGGTCTTATGTGCTAAACGTCTGTTTTAGTTAAAAGAAAAATATTTCAATTTTAAATCTTTTCAATTTGTCCCCTTTTATATCTTTTTATCCATCCGTATTTATAATTATACTTGCAATAATTTATTAAAATTCAGTATTTGACTATATTTCTTAGACGAGGTAGTATTTACACCATTTACATTGTTCGAACTGTTGTCCTAATCATTATTGCCATATTTACGAAGTTTCGACCGTTGTACGCTCCGGCCTTCTTCCGGTGCTAAGAATTTCAAAACGAACCCTTTATTACGATCAGTCAGTCAGTTAAGTGTCATACGTGATACACACTTGGGCGCTCATGTCTCGAAAGAGACATGACTGCCTGGGCAGAAGATTATCCCGCAGTAGGTTGCCATTGCTTTCTGCGGTAGACTGGTTGCCGACCAAGGCTATAGAACCCAATCTGTTATTTAACGCATAACTGGAAGGATTTTTTTTTTATAAGCGTTTCACCCCGAGCAAGGCATGTCACTGCCACTACTGCGCAGGGGGCTACGTAGAGTGGAGAAAGGCTGATTAAATATAGGAAATGTCAGAGGGTGGGTGATAAGCGGGTAAGGATACTGAGAATGAGGGTTGGGTAGATGAGAGTGTTCTGAGAATAGTTGGGAGTTAGTGTGATAGGAGGTGTCTATTGACCCTACATTTAAACATCTGGAGATTGAGTCGGATTAATACCTTTCCCAAGAGTATTTGTGCGTAAGTGAATGCAATGAATTCAGCTGGAATTAGAACTCGGCTCCCCGAACTGGGATATAATTCTCATTCCATGTGTGATGACACTTCTGGCATCACACATGGAATGATAATGATATCCCAATTTGATATGACATTTGATATGATATGACAGTTGATATATGATATGACATTTATATGACAATGATATATGATAAACGATATATATATGCTATATATTTATGATATATATGATATATATATGATATATGATAATAATATATCATATTAATGATATATGATATGACATTTGCTATTATCTTCCTTTAACTTAACTCTCTAAGTTATTTGTTCACTGTAGCCTGGTATTGAACTCAAAACTCTGTGGGTTAAGTCACTGGAATTAACCAACGTCTATATCCACTGGGCCATGTGTCATTGTGGACATCAGCATGTGAAATTACTAAAACTAATGTCTCAGTAACCATTTTTACCAAAGCTCATATTGCAATCTTTCATGCTGATGATTTTCTCTATCATATATTTTTTACCAGAGTTCATATTGCAATATTTGACGCTAATGAATTTCACCTGAAGAAGGTTGGAGCATAAAACGACTAAAACGTCGTAAATATGGCAGTAAAGATGAGGACAACAGTCCGAACAATGTAAATATTTGTTAAATTTGTTAACAATAATTAACGTTGCAAAAGAAGAATTTCTGCGGCTATTTTATTGTCTTGTAACTAGTAAGGAGACAATATATTCATTCATTAAGAATTATGTTTCATTAAAAAATTTAAACGGAGAAGACGTGACAGTTGAAGAGTCAGAAAAAAACTCTCATATTTTAAACTGTCACCTGCTTGTGTCACAATGGTGACTTCATCGAGCTAATGGCTTAAGATTTTTTCAGATACCATCAGTCAATACCATGGCTTAGATCGGTGCTTGCCGTGAGTTTGCTGTTGAAACTCTTATAAGACTTTTAAATCTTTAATTGTAAAACTGAAAAGTTTTCGTGCTCATTTCATGTTACGTAGGAATGATGCTGTTCCGGACAGAAAATCGATACTTCTATAGACTGAACATTTGAGGGTCACAGATTCAGTTCTTGAAAGAAAGTCATCCGGATGATAGAAAACTTTAGAAATCGTCTACAACAATGTATGGCAAAAAAAGGCCACCATTGTGGAGGATATTATTTTTTAAAACCTAATGAATATATTTTTTAATCATTTCACCCCAATTGAGACAGTGTTACTGCCACTGGTGGGCAGAGGTTTACACAGGATGAAAGTGATGAGAAAAAGGAACAGATTATATGGGGTGTCAGAGAATGGGTAAGAGAAGGATGAGAATACTGGTGTGATGAGAGTAGAGTGGACGGAGAACAGAATATGAAGGAAAGGATGCGAGTCAGAGAGATAGAAGATGATAATTTACTTTGCATTTAAATTCTTAGAGATTGTAGCTGTTGGGGAATCAAGAATACGGAAGGGAATTCCAGAGACGGGAAGCTCAAGAAAAGAAGCTAATAGAGTAGAAGTTGAGGTTACATTTTTTATAAAAAAAAGTGAATATCACAGGTAAACAAAATTAAATAGGCTTTATGTTGAACAATAAATGTTTTATTTATCAAATTCGAACAAGATATTCAAAGGGCTGTAGATTTTATAACCAGTTTCACAAAGTTTCACAACTGTTCAATATACACGTCAAGTTGGTAGTCCAGCAAAACAACTCTGTCATGTATTGCGTGAACATTCTCCAGTACTCTCAATAACTCGCTGCTTAAATTCTTCTAGGCTTTTAGGAAGATGGAGGATATAGACGAGCCGATCCATCCTCCCGGTAGATTCTCATTTCAGATACGTCCGTACAGTCAACCTAGTTTTACACATTTTGTTAAAATTTGATATCATTTGAGCGAGAATTGGTTATGTCAATAAACTACAAAATTTATTTGGGACCGACATATATATATATATATATATATATATATATATATATATATATATATATATATATATATATATTATAAATTATATTTTAGAACATGTACATTTTTTTTTATATATATCCACTAAAAATCGTACATTTGCTTCGACATTGAAACTGTACGATTTGTAGTGGATATATATTTAAAAAATTATGTACATGTTCTAAATTATAATAAATATATATATATATATATAGACACATTCAAACACAAATTAATAAGAACAAAGGAAGAAATTAATAGCGTTCAAAACATTAATTTAAAATAATGCATAATGCTCAGTATAAGAATAGAGTAATGAATAGTAGTTTGTAGTTTTCACATATTCTAAAGTAATGCATATATATATATATATATATATATATATATATATATATATATATATATATATATATATATATATAAACTTATCACTATACTCGTTTCGAAAAACCCTCTGCATATATATGCGGAAGGAAAAAATGGTTGTAAAAAAGAAAGAGCTAAGCACATGAACATCAGCCAAAGCGATTTGAACCGAGCTAGTACGTAGCCCAAAGAAAAAAAACGAGACGAGTAATCAATAACAAAAAAGCGGATATTAACCTTCCCTGAAGATCCGTTTAGGTGAAACCTTGGTAGGTTTGTTGGTTCACTAGGTTAATTTATTTATATATATATATATATATATATATATATATATATATATATATATATATATACTTTTACATAACGGATTTTTAATTATTAGTTTGGGTTATGCACATTTCGCCGCTCTTGTGTTCTTAGCGCGGCTCTTCAGACCCAAATGGTACAACGATGGGTAATCTAAATGTCACACCCCCACCCCCGAATTAAAAAACTGAAAATTCCTTCTCCTTCGTCTGGTTTGCGGTAGACGCCCACATGCCCATATTAGGACGGACGTTTTTTACGTTTATATACGAAAGGACCTTCGTTCATTCGAGACTCACAGATTTTGGTAGGTATAATTACGAAAAAACTATATATGAAGCCACCATATGTCCAGTGGAGGACCCCAGCAACAAAAAAGCTTACATGGGATATCCGCGGGTAGTTGGAAACAGAGGCTATACAACTACAGACAATCGTTTTCCAACACATCCTTAAGAAACCAAACCGCCCTATCTAAGCAATATTGGAAAATCAAGGACGAGGGGCTCACCCCACTGGTCAGATGGAGGATTGTGAAACACGCCATCACTCTCAACAATTTCAGGGATAGGTGCAACTTATGCCTGGAGGAAAAATTAATAATTATAAAATACAATAAGCCAAGGGAACTATTAAACCAGAGGAATGAAATAATATTCAAATGTAGACATAAAAATAAATTTAAAATAGGGTAAAGAGACACTGATCGGACTTCAAATAAATGGGAATCATATCGATTTACATGAACGGAATTGGACGGTTCTAGTAGTTTACCTTTTTACACTTTTGTTAAAATTTCTACTTTTATTTTTCATGCTTGTTATTTTTCTTTGTGGGGTTTACCTTGCATTTTTTAATTAATTTTTCCCCTCATATTTTTCATGAAATTACCCTTTATTATCTATCTGATTGTTTTATCTCTTACTACTTATTTTTTATTTTTTTATTTTTCAATTTTTAATTTTTACTTTTATTTTTCATTCTTTATCATCTATTCCTTTATAGTTTTATTATTTTTTATTTATTTGTTTCGTAGGTTTATTTTGATCCTTACACTCCGGGACTTGCTGCGAATTTTGATTACCCATTGTCCAAACAGGCTTATTGTTTTCAGATTTCCGTTAACTATGGATTACAAGCAATATCATAAATACCGAAGGGCTTTCGTTCATTCTTAGAAATTAACTCGATTAATTTTGCAATTGGTCACAGGGGTTGTGTGGAGCCGAGGGTCCATCAATGTTATCCCTAGGGTCCTTTGTCTCGGGATCCAGAGGATCGGTTATGCGCGATTGTGACAACCCATATACGTAAATACGTAGATACGCCGGTTTAACATTACCTATTATTAATATGACTCATACCTTTAAAAGATTTCTGAGATCGCGGTTTAATAGAGTATTTTAAGAAAACAAAATCTCGAATGAATTATCCTAATTACGGTGGGAACACACCGTCACTGGGGAGATAATGTACCAAGAGATTAAATTTACTTTCACCAATAAGACTCCCTATAGCGGACCTTAACTTAGAGATATAAATTACCGGTAACTTTTCTTTCCCCATTTATCCTAACTATAGTTATTACGGGCTAAAATTTGAGTTCCGTGATCGTTAAATTTCAAACGCTAAGTCTTAATCTCGAAAGTCATGAATATTATATACTCATGTTCTTATACACGTACGGCTCTATTACTCATTTTTCATTTTAATTTGCCCTTATATTTTCATCTACCTATCCGTTAATTCGTGGGGGGGGTGATATTTTGATTACCCATCGTTGTACCATTTGGATCTGAAGATCCGCGCCAGGAACACAAGAGCGGCGAAATGGGCATAATCCAAACTAATAATTACTTACTTCGTATATATTTCTTTCTTTAATAATTTATTCTTTACATTCAATCTTATGAGTATAAATTACCGATAACTGTTCCTCTCTCCCTCTCCTTTAACTATATTTATATCATGTTTAACCTCGAGACTTTAAACGGCCTTAAAATCACTTTAAATTAGAATCAACGTTTCAGGTATAACGGAAGTAATTAGGACATCAAATTGCATTAATACTACGACAGAGGTTTGTGCGTGCAACAGAAATATTCCAACGTGTAGTAAATTAAGCCTCTTAGGAAAACTTTTCCCGCTGTTTTCTATGAAAACAGGTGGGGGACGAAAAACACTATCAGAACAAACGACACCATCAGCCATCTAGTATAATACAGTATCTTATAGACTCGTATCTATTCGCCGCGCCGTTATCGCACCCCCTCACCCCCACCCCTAACAACCCGCTTACCATTCCGCCTCAATTCCTTTCCTCCCCGCGGGTTCCTACATCTTAACGCCGGCCGGGTCATCCACTTCGGCTCGACCCCTTCTACTTTTTCCTCTTCTGGATTTAACCTTCGCCCTCACCGCTAGGTCTCAAATCTGTGAGTCTCGAATGAACAAAGAACTTTTCGTGTATAAACGTCAAAAGCGCCCGTCCCAATATGGACATGTGGGTGTCTACCGCAAACCAGACGAAGGAGAAGGAATTTTCGGTTTTTTAATTCGGTGGGGGGGGGGGGGGGGTATTTCGATTACCCATCGTTGTACCATATGGATCTGAAGAGCCGCGCCAAGAACACAAGAGTGGCGAAATGTACATAATCCAAACTAATAATTAAAAATCCGTTATGTAAAATATTACTCTGTTAAATAAATGAATTTAACATTGAGTTCTCTAGAGTTCGTCTCCTTTGAAATTTACCCGGATTACATACCAAGTGTACTACATTATGTATATATATATATATATATATGTATATATATATATATATATGTATATATATATATATATATGTATATATATATATATATGTATATATATATATGTATATATGTATATATATATATATATGTATATATATATATATATATATAAGAAATTTGTTTTACATTTTAGTATTACAAAATACCGCTAACCAGTTAAATGCTAATGAGAAGTATTTACATTTACGAGGATTAGAAAGCTATATGCTCTGTCTCTTGATGCAGTACCGAACAAAGCTAAACACATTACCTTTCGCTCATAAACTTGCTTTGAGATAATTATAGTTTCTTTTTTGTCATAATATTTGATAACGTCATAAGATTTCCCATTACTTATAAAATAATTCATTCTTTTTTTTTTAATCCTTATATTTATATATACTTACCTGGCCCCGGACGTCGGGCTGGGGTCGAGAATGACCAAATTAAGACCAGATTTAAGACTAGTTTAGACCGGTTTTGAACCTATCCACTGCGGTGGATAGGTAATGTTTTGACCAGTACCTGGGCGTACGCGCTCAGGTTCCCCACGTTAAAAAAGACCTTGTGTCACATCTCTCTCAAGTGGGGGAGAAGAGTAAATACCTATATTTTTATTAGTATCTTTTTTATTAACTTTTATTTTTTCCGATATGTGATTGTTGTATTCAATTCACGATTTTGGTTATTCTTTTTCCGTTTCAGGAGTACGACGAGGAGTATATGAGAGCCCAGTCTATTTAAGACTGTGCCCTGTGTATTTGTAAACGGAACTTAAGCCTTCCATACTTCATCGTAAAACAAGTCTACAAACAGAAAACAACGATTCCTCCCGAAGTCAATGTACTGAAAATGACGGTGATGATAGAAGATATGCTTATGATATAGGTAACCATAATTGGTATAATAATAATCTTGAACACAAATTCAACACGTTCAACCAAGAAAAAATTAACCTTTTCAAAACTATGATCTCGAACTGGAAGGAAATAAGTGATGGCACCTACTCTGAATCCTATCATAAAAAATTCAGTATGTGAAATTAATAAATCTTAAACATTTCAGATAACTCGGCGTATAGGTCAGCTGTAAGCACAGAAAAAATAACAAAGACTATGCTTTGTTATTTGCCCTAACACCGCAAACTGCTACGGAACTAAATCAACCTGAAAAATGGGTAAAGATCGTCAGATCCATATTTCATACATGGCGTCAAACCTGTTCAGAAATATATAATCTCTCAGCTGTATAGAACCACTTCCTAAGATCAATGGTAAACAGGGCTTTGGGCGATTGAAAATTCAGGGTCTTTGCAAAGACCATCTTTCTTTGAAAATTGTACAACTGTGCTATAGATTCACAAAAAAAAGATCTATACCAAAAGGCAGAAACCACATCCTTTGAAGATTACCATCAACAGCAACAACTAAAATAGAAACCACATGCAACTCGACGATAAAATAGTGACATAATCAAGATGTTGACGTTCGACTTAAACTCAAATCAAAGGTTAGAAAGATGAAAAATTTCCATCAACATTGAACAAATCGATATTAGCTACTCTGCTTGATAAATTTTCCTAAAAATTGTTTTTAGAGAAAAAAATTATCAATTACAACCGAAAGTAGTACTGGTTGCTTTGTCAATGAATGCCAAATGTTTCTTTATAAGGAAACAGCTAATATTACAATTACAAATTCTTATAATGTTAATTTACCAATGTGACGCTATTTATGCCTTCAAACTAAACCGAAGTATATACCTTAACCATGAAATGGACTTATAACCACCAGAAAGCTAGACCAAATTTAACTCATAACCTATAGAAAATTAGAGTCGTAGGATCTTGTGACCTTGACATTAATGCTTGTTTATTCCTACTCAGATATTCATTTATACCGTGTATTTATACGATTGAAGTACTTATCACATAATTAAAGCATAGCATGCTTTAATTAGTTACGTGTCATTTGTGAAACACATTCGGGCGATCATGTCTCTTTCGATCCATGACTGACTAAGCAGAAGATTTTTTCCTCGGTAGGTTATTATTTTTCTGCAGTAGATTGGTTGTCAATCAGTGATATAGAAAACAATCTCTCCTGTTATGTTATTTAACCCTTGGCTGGGAGGATAACAGATAAATTATATTGATCCATGACTGACTAAGCAGAAGATTTTTCCCTCAGTAGGTTATTATTTTTTCTGCAGTAGCTTGGTAGTCAATCAGTGCTATAGAAAACAACATGTCCTGTTTTGTTATTTAACCCGTGGCTGAGAGGAGAATAGATGGATTCATACCTTTCTCAAAAGTATTTACGCGCAAGTGAATGTCACTCAGTCAAGTGCCATGTATGATACATACTCGAGTGATCATGTCTCATTCGATCCAAGACTGAGTAGGCAACCACCTTGATCTCTTTACTATGGCTGATATTCGAGCGAATTACATCCCTTAGTTCTATCAGCTCAGATCTTTACAGCTAGGACAATTCATGCTGTGCCCACCGTAGCAAACCGTCCCCATTCTCTTCGTGTCCCTTTGATAATCAACAAGTCCAGGTAGCTCCTTCCCTACTACTGTTGCTTTGTTGGACAGACTCCTCTGATGATGCTTTTTTTAAAAACTACAATATTGATCTCTTGACTTTGTCAACTGTTTAGACGAGTTACATAATTTAGTTTCACCAGCTCAGATCTTCACGGCTGCGACACTTTACGCCGTGTCCACTTTGGAAAATCGTTTTCATTCTTTTCGTGTTCATTTGATAAGCTGCCATTCCAGGAAGCTTTTTTCCCCAGAACTTTTGCTTTGTTGAACAGACTCCACTGATGATGCTTCCTTGACAACAACAACAACCTAGATCTCTTTACTATGGCAGATATTTGAACGAGTTACGTCCCACAGTTCTACCAGCTCAGATATTTACAGCTAGGATCCGCCATGCCGTGTCCACTGTGGCAAACCGTCTCTATTCTTTAATAAACTGCAAGTCAATGATGCTTCTTTCCCAAAACTGTTGCTTTGTGGAACATACTCTTGAACGGATGTTTACCTGACAACTAGAATCTTGATCTTCGTTAAGTACAGGCTTAATCAGTATTTGTACCGCCTCATTTTATGTATTTCTCCCTCAATTACAATAATCTGACTCAGTAATTCTCTACCTTGAATGGGCCTATCGTGGACCTGGTAAGATTTCGAGCAGAAATAACACAGAACAATCAAAATAGAAAATAACGAATATATATTAACACGGCAAAATACAACACTTGAACTTTGTTAGTAGAACGATAAATACGGTTAGTGAGTAATACTATAATTTGACCCTCGAACTGGGACTCGTAATGGTCGTTACGGTATCAGTTTTCGTAGACGACTCTCGGCTATGTTCAGGGCGTTTTCCGGCTATCTACTAGCTACTCACTCTCACCTCTTGTGAGGGTAGGTATATGTAATGGTTGGAAGCTTTCATTCCGTTGTGGGTGATGCCGCCATGACAGGCCTTGGACCTTGTGTTGTGAAAACTAACAGTAAACAGAAACAAAACTTATTTTCCGATGTATTTCTTGAATTATTATTGTAACTTTAGTCTACAGCAGTGAATATACCCGTCTTTTGATCTCCATACAGCAGTGAATATACCCGTCTTTTGATCTCCATAAAAAATAATCCATTCTTGATTTTGTTGCGACTTTCCCTTGGTATTATAAATTTTACCTTTTTTCTATTTTTCAAATTATCTTCCATTTTTTTATCCGCTACAAATGCATGAAAAATTTTCTAAATAGATTAATCTATAATAATAATAATTTATCATTTCGGAAAATTTTATAGGATCTTTTATATGATGTGTACCAGTCAAAAGCACGACTGTAGCAGCTGTAAATTTAGCAAAGAGGCATTTAATTAATCCCCAATTCATTGTACTTTATGCGTCGTAATATTAATTTGATCATTTGCATTTTAATACAAATATAGAAAATAAAATAAGAAATAACTGTACATTATTGCATTGTTCTGTTTTGTGGAAATAACAACATTGCAAGTAGAAGTAAGAGCAGTTCTGTAATTTGCTTTAATTAATATTATTTCCATTTCAGTTTGCATGTCGCTGTTATTTTTCATTTACGCCGACTTGTGTATAATTCATTATTATTATGAATAACTCTAATGGTGCTATGTGGCATTTATTTAACTATTTGACGATTGTTTGCTTGTTTTGTTATGATCGATATATTTTTAATTGTTTTATCCTCTCTCCTTTTATTTCATCTCTAATTAAAATCATGACTGTTATAATAAAATAACTCCACTTCTTTCCGCACATCTATTCCAACCAAAACCAACCAGCTAATCAAAGCTATCCAGTCATCCTAGTGATGGACTTCTGCCAAATGTGTATATATATATATATATATATATATATATATATATATATATGCCAGAAACAATTTTACTAAAGCAATGTAAATTATATTTAATGACTGTGTTGTGAAGAATTCTTTATTTTTCTGTTCCTTTATTGTTTATTTTCTTGAATTTTCTTTGTAGAATATTTATTCTCTTTAATTCAGTGGCTGGTTGGTTTATTCGTGTGTATTTTTAAACTCTTTTATGTGACTCGTTGATGTGACTGTTTGACTTACACATGTAAATGTTGGGTTATAAGTTTCTGCATGTCTATATCTTAGTACAGAATCCACTGGGTGTGATTCATAATCACTGGAATAAATTCGTTATATACACATAATAATAAATTCGTTATATACACATGTTATTTCTAACTTGAATGTACCAATAAATGATTTAGCATATTAGCCATATTTCGACGCGAGAACAAGTGATTAGAACGTTCTCTTCTGTGTATGAAACCCAGATTTGAATCGCCTTATTGTCGATTTATCAGACAGGTGATTTCTGATAATATTGGACGGGAGGGTCGATTCTACCGTGCTACAACTTTGAAACGACAACAAACGTTAACACAAGTCTTTTGAATAAAGCTGAGTAGACAGAATCGTTCGGAATGTACTTTTGTCAATGCACTTAATTCGAGGATGGCTATGAATCATATCGATCTAAAGTTATACTATTGATTCAACTAATGTTTTAGTGGAGACTATCACTAGTGTTTCAGCATGGGAGGATGTAAGAGCCACAGCAAAATCCCTTCCTCTAAGTTTCGATTTCAAATCACACTCGCTCTTTTTCTGTCTGCTCCATCTTAGGCAATGCTGAGTTATATTGCACAAGGTCGTTTTTGATTGGTTAATTTCTTATTGGCTGGTCAAGTCAATCAGCACGAGCAACCACTCATGCGAACCTTTTTTTTTCTTTTTGTCACGTCTAGTCTCGCGGGAGGCAGCCAAGTTTCTTTCTCTGCCATGTTGGCAACACTCACCTAAATTATGCATACGGTCATATCACGTTGAATACACCGGTTCTCGTTCGATCACCGAAGTTAAGCAACGTTGAGCCTGGTCAGTACTTAGATGGGTGACCGCTTGGGAATAACAGGTGCTGTAAGCGTTTAGTGACGGATGTGTGTTGTGGTGCAGTGAATATCTGCTCGGAAAGAGAAATTGGTGAGCCGAGTTCAAATTCCAGTTCAATGTCCTGCATTCACTTACGTGCTGGTACCTTTAGGAAAGGTATTAATCCGAACCTTCCCTTCAATTATGGGTTAAATAACAGAGTATGACTTGGGACCCTGCCCTTAAACAAATCCCAATTAAACTTCCTCCATCGGGGAGGAAGCCGGCTCAACCCGACATGGGTGAATGCAGCTTGCATACAAATTATTAATAATAATAATAATAATAATAATAATTACAATATGTATGAATATCCGACTTGGAATGTTTCAAAAACACTCTCTGTCGCCATTTCTATACTGTCTGTGATTAATCCTTTTTTCACATGAATAAACACTAATAACTATGGATACAAAATAAAACAGAAAATGTTTAATTACCCAACGAGGATAATATCAAACTTTTTACAGACGAGAATAAGTTGAAGAGTACCCTCAACACTGTAAATTATTTCAGTGATGACATTGGTGTGGATTTTGGATTAGAAAAAATGTGCAAATGTAACATTGACGAATAGGAGAATTTTCGAAACACACTCAATAAATCTAGATTTTCCCACAAAGATTAGGGAACTGGAACAAGAAATCTGTATATATAAAAGTCAATCTGTGAGTCTGTGTGTGACTGTTCCCTATGCACGCCTACATTTTTTAAGCTACGCCATTCAAACTTTCTAGAGACACATATCTACAAGGAAGCCAGGTCGATATATACATTTTGAGTTTAAGTTCAGCAATTTTCCTTTTCGCACTTTTTGGCTAATGGAGCCGATTGTTTACATTTGCTCTGTAAAACATCTAAGAACTAAGATGGTTGTTAGATTACGTCACAGAAATCAAATCACACGTGTCAAACGCAACTAAAAATAAAAAATAATGAGCCTTTACACATCATTTTTATTCTGACGTTTTAAAAATTCATTTGGTCAACAATAAAATGTGAATATTTTTCCCTGAAATTTTGAAACAAAAGAAATATTTAAAATAAAAAAAGTGGTTTTTCAAACAAAAACAAAATATATTTTTAAAAAGTGCCAATGGTTTTTTCTTTTCAGATTTAATATTTCATACTTCAGAAAATAAAATTTAAAAAAATAAAGCTTTTTTTTCGGTAAATATTTTATGCAGGAAATTAACTGTCTGTAATTCGTGTGACATTAATGTAACTTTTTCCTCTAAACTTTCTGAACTGAGAGCGTAATAGTTTTTATATTTTTAATTTCAGTAACAGAAAATAAATAATTTTTATTTTTATGTTAAATTCATTTAGTTAACAAAAATGTAAATATTTTCCCCGTCATTTTGAAACAAAAACAAACGCAATGTTGTTTACAATGTCACACGAAACATCAAATCTCGTTTACTCAAAACAAAGAGAAATAGATTTTTTAATGGAGTTTTTAAAAAATTTTAAACAACAATTTTTTATATGATTATTTTTTTATATAACCGAGTTTTAAAGGAATTTATCTATTTAATATTATAAACATTATTGCATCACGAGATTTGATGTTTGTGTGAGTATTGTAAACATTGTAAATGTTCTGAGTTGCCCAGGCAACGCCATTTGTGATGCTAGTAAATTATAAATACCTAGGAATCCGCAAATGAGATGGAATCCAGCAAATGCAAATGTAGAAGAAAGTATGAAAAGAATTCTATAGGCGTGTACATGTGTTGTTAAATACCGAATTGAATTCACAAAGCAGAATATCAATCATAAACACTTTGGCTGTAGTTGTGGTGCAATACAGTTTCAACGTCCTTAATTGGACCATAGCTGACATTAATCAAATGGATAAAAACACGAGAAAGATTTGTATTTGCCACCACATGCATCATCCTAAGGGTGATCTTGATCGTCTATATGTGGTCAAATCCAAAGGAGGCAGAGGATTAGTTCAACTAGAACTGTTTTACAAAATTACAGCAATTAGCCTTTAAAGATAGCTGGAAACAAAACTCTATGATGATCTGCGTCAAAGAACATGGAAGAAATTAGAAACTTTATTCAGCAATAAAGGGAATCAACAAATTAAAAAAGAAATTTCAAATGAATGAAAAATTACTAGTATACTATAAGACACCTGCAGCGCAAAGAACCTAAAAACGAAATCAATAACAAGTACAATGTACCAAATGCTGAAAGGGTGGCAAGATAAGACACTATATGGCTAACACTCTGCCCATACCAAACAAGCTGCTGTAGGCAAACCCCGTAGCCATTATTTTTTCATTCATTTTTATGCAGAAAATTGATCAGTTGAATATTTTTGAAGCTATTTCTGATCACTAGTTTTTGATTGAAACCTAGTAGAAAATGTGTATTAAACATAAATGTAAAAACGATGGCAAGATAAGTCATGATCAATACTCAGGCCGTACCAAACAAGCTAATGTACACAAACCTCGTACTAATCAAGGGTTACGTAGTACAGGGTTAAAAGCTGAAACTTAATTTTTTATTCCTGCCGCACAGGACGAATGCTTTGATGACTAGAGATTACCAAGCAGACATGCTGAAAAATTGTGTTGAACCCAAATGCACATTCGGCGAAAAAATATCCAGAAACAATTAACCATTTTTAGGCTTCATAATGTTATCATTTACTGAATATAAGACTCTGCATTATAGAGTACGCCAAGATATGCAGTGGAAAATATGCAACTTTACAGAAGAAAACTGAAAGAAACTGGTATGAACATCACTTAGATTAGGACCTGTAACAATTTGAAGAGACTTTAAAATGCACATCGACAGACTAATCAAATTTAATTGCCTACACATCGTGACCAAACGCCACAAAAAAACTTTTCTATTTGACATGGCAGTCCTTTTACACTGAAATGTATATTTGAAGAACCTCTAAAAAGCTATCAAAATACAAGGGTTTTCAAGTGGCACATGAAGTCATTAATAATTGCAGTTTTAATTGAAGAACTCGGTTTGATTTGAAAAGGTCATAACAGAATAATTTATTAGAATTCCTGGTAGTCCATACTTTGGAGAAATACAAAACATTATACTCACGCATTATAAAAATCTTTATCTATGGAAAACGTGTGTGATCTTAAGTTTTCTTCTTGGTTTTTTTTTTTTGTTTTTTTGTTTGTTTTTTTGTTTTTTTGCTGTTGTTGTTTTTTTTTCACAAAAATGATCAGTGGAAAATGTGATAAAACAATTTCTGACCTTAATTCTAAGATTGAGACCAAGAAGGAAGCATGTACACAACAGAAATCAGAAGTAAAAATACTAAACAACACATATATAAACGAAGTTATTTTCTTTCTTGCTGTAAGGCGAAAACTGATTATTTCAGCCATGCTCTCGAAATGTAGTTTTGGAGGGCAGTAGAACCCCTGCAGGCAGTTGGCTTGACCATTTAATAGAGGAAAACTCTAACAAAAAAAAGTATAGATGTAAGTTATTACTGTCAGGACGCCAATTGACTATGTCACATAAGCCCTTATTTAAAAGTATGTTTGACAGATGATAGAAAATAAAGCGTGGAGATCCAAAGACGCATTTCAGAAGCTAACCAGATTAATGAAAGACAGGAAAATCTCGTTAGAAACAAAGAAAAGTGTTGGATATCTGTTGGACGATCTCATCAAGGATGAAGAAAAGGTTTGAGGCAGCAGAAAGGTGGCTTTATAGAAGGATGCAGAGGATACCATGGACTGAGCACGTGTGCAACGATGAGGTGTTGGAAAGGATGCAAACGAGAAGAAAACATACTGAATATCAGGAAGATACAAATGAGGTTCATGGGGCACGTAATGAGGAAGGACGGCCTGGAGAACTTAATACTCACGGGTCGGATAAAGGGACTGAAAAACAATGAAAAGCGGCCCGTGACGTACTTGTTAGGTCTGAGCAAATAGATAGCGGATCGGGGCTTCGAAGAGATACCAAGAGAAAAAATATTGAGAGTGAAAAGAGACAGAGCCAAGACGAAGTCAATGAATGATCGCCTACGTCCTGAAGGGACATGACAAGTGAAGAAGAAGAAGAAGAATTCAGCAACGAGCATGACAATTTTCACATGAAAACTACATTACAACAAGCCTGGATTATTTGTCGATGGGAGATAGTTATGTCACTTGTATCCTGCCTACTATGGCATGGCCAATAACAATGTTAAAAATCTTCCTGAATCTTTGTCAGAAAGACTTTAAGAGTAAGGCTTGGGGATAAAATCTACATTGCCAAGGGTCGACCGACTTTGCATACAAACACGTTCTTGAAACAACTGTTGCTATACCGATGCCAGGCATTACTCCCGCCCGCCCGCCCGCCCGCACACACACACACACACACACACATACACACATACACACACACACATATATATATATGTATGTATGTGTTTATGTATGTAGATCTAATTGGCTGGTTAATGATATCTATAGAAGTAAAAGACAACAAAATGATAACAATATTGTCAATAACATTGATGACATTTACTATATAGGAATGTACCGCTACCGTCAATAATAACGACAAATTATTTGAGAAGATTATATCAGTAATGAATTAGAACACTCTCAGCTATTGGGTGTGTATAATGATAATATATACGCTAAAAAGTTTGCCTCCTTCCACCAAGCGCCCATAGCGCAGAGGTAGAATCGCCGACTGACGCCAATTCGGTCGGGTTTCAATCCTGAGTTAAAAAGCAATCAGAGTCTAAGCGTACTGATGAGTTGTGATACAGCGAAACAAATCTATCTGCAGATTACTATATATATATATATATATATATATATAGGAGACCTTTGGGCTTTCTTCGTCTTCAAGGTATCAACAACATGAAGATAAGACAAGCAGAATTTGATTTTAGAGGACTGAACATATCAGCAGTCCTATATAACAGTGAATGATGGACAATCCTCGCAAAATGAATAACAGATTTGAAGTCACAGAAATGTGTCTCTACAGAAGGATGCTGAGAATCATCTTAACACCAAGAAGAGAGAATTGAAATGTCTAGGACACATAATGAGGTAAGAGCACTTGGAAAATCTGATACTCACAGGACGAATTTAAGACACGACAAGAGGAAAACAACACACAACTTAGCGAGTTTGAGTAAATGAATAGTGGAACAGGGTTTAGGAGAAATAACAAAAAGACAAAATTTATTAAGAACTACGAAGGACAAGAAATTGTGGAGAGACATCATTGCTTATGTCTTGAAGAGATATGGCGCAAAAAGTCTAGTGTATAACAGGATATTACAAATATTTACCGTGTTTATTTTTACATTTTTCGTTCCTGACCTTAGACGCTACTGTATAAACCTGCACATATGATTATGTATAAATATACTTGAATATCTCATGAAAATATGCACACATGCATAGATCTATATTGAGGTGGCCAAAAAGTTCATTCGTTTATTAAGTAGAACATGTACATAATAAATCGAACGAACTAAATGCATGAAAATATGGAATCTATAAAACGTTATTTTCAGTGTCTACTCGTATTTGAGTAGACACTTCGATTATTTATTAAACAGTGTCCTCCCAGGCAAGATTATAATATATCTAAGCTGAAGGAAATAACTAGTAGAAATTTGCGAGCAATAACTAAACAATCCTAAAAATATGGAACTTGACGATGATCCTAGATATGAACAGTGGAACGAGAAGAGCCTAACCTTGCAGATTAAAAAAAAGAGTTAATTTCGAAATCCATGTAAGGTTACTCAGATCGATATAAACTTGATGAAGGTCGGAGGACATAGAGGCTAAAACGTTATCATAACAGCAACAAAGAAGAGGAGAATTGTCCAAATATACATAGAAAAAATATTTTAACCATATTGTCTTCCGTAGTAATAATAGTCAAATGTTGATTTTGCCAAAAATGTTCTATGTCATTGCGTCAAATAAGGACTCGAATATCTTTTTATAAATCTGTGTTTTTGTTGGTGGCGAAGGTAGTGATGGTAGCGGGTTGCGAAACTTTGCTTTTAATAAATAAGGGTCGTGTTTAAAAAATATTTTGGAGGCCTGGTATATATCGAAAAATTAATCAGTAGTAATCATAGGTTTACCAAATAAAATTATTTTTATACTTTTATTTTTACAATTAACTTCAGTATCTGTGTTATTTGTTACGGGTCATTTGTTTAACAAAATCGAGAAAGGGTACATGTCTCGAATTCATAGATTCAGAAAAAAAATTGATTGGCCTTTAGGTTTACCTTTCACCAAACTTCACAATAAGGGTAATATATTTCCCAGTAGTATCACATCAAATAACACGCTGACCTTTCATCAGACAGCCTTGCCAAAATTCCATCCACTTCTTTGCTTCACTGTAAAGGAATTGGTTTCTTCTGCAGTTACTATTCTGTTCAATAACACTTTTGGTTTTATTCTTCTTGTATATTTTCTGTTATTTATCTTTTAGTTACTTGTTTCAATACAGCATCGGATAGAACTTTTCTGTATATTACAGGGAATGAAATTAATATATTTCATTTATTGTTTTTATCATTTTAAATTCATAGCATTAATTTTTTCCCCTTTTTCACGTTATTCATTCTTTAGGACATAGGCTATCATGGATCCCTACAGATTCCATTTCATTGTTATATGCGAATTACGATGCATTCATAGGGAGGACACTGAGGTCGTTTCCAGTTACTTTTTTCACTCTCTGGAATATAGACCTACTTTTTTTTATATTGGTTGGCGCACACAACTAGTGAGCCCATTCTATTTTGCAATGTTTTTCGTTTTAGACTGCTTGTTGATCAAGACTAGGGACCCTAGTCTATACTGCTATTTGACCCCTAATAAGAAAGACCAAACTTTCTTTCTTTTTAGACGAGTTGCTTCCCAAAATATGGAGACCACTGAAACTTGCAATGTTTTACATATAGAATAGTTGACGCCAAGGTTAGGGATCCTAGACTATACTGTTATTTGACTCATGCTTAGACCGAGTTTTAAGCCGAGTTCGAATTCCAGTTGAATCCATTGTATTCACTTACGCGCAAATACCCTTGGGAAAGGTATTAATCCGTCTCTTCCTTCCAGTTATGGGTTAAATAGCAGGACAGATTGGGTTCTACAGCCTTGGTCGGCAACCAGTCTACCGCAGAAAGCAATGGCAACCTACCAGCGGGATAATCTTCTGCCCAGTCAGTCATGTCTCTTTCGAGACATGGTCGCCCAAGCGTGTATCACGTATGGCACTTAACTGACTGACTGACTGGCACACAAGCCTACGGTTTACACTGCTTTTTGACACATACCTATGAAGGCCGAATTTTCTTTCATTTTATACCGAATGCCGCCTAAAACCAGAGAAACAATTCTATCTTTTTAAAATGGATGGCAACCAAGGCTAAGAATCCTTGTCTTTACTGTTATCTAACTTATATCTAGTAAGACCGAGATTTCTTTCTTTCAGACTGTTTGTCACCCAGTGTTAATGATACCTGTTTACGGAAATTTTATTGTTCTTTTATAATCATATCGCCCCCACGCAAGACATTTTACTGCCACTGTTTTGCAGGGGGTTACGTAGGAGGAAAGTTATGGGAAAGAGTGACAGGTTATAGGGGGTAAGAGAAGGATGAAAATACTGATGAGAGTAGACGGAGAAGGAAGCATGAGAGAGAGAATGCAGGTTAGTGAGATAGGAGATGACTATTGAACTTACATTTAAATTCTTGAAGATTGTAGCTGTCGGGGAAGCAAGTAAATTGAAGGGAATTCCACAGGCGAGAAATGCGAGAAAAGAAGCTGGTGGAGTAGAATTTGCGTTTGTATTTTATTGGTTTTCACAGTAAAAGGGTGGGACCTAGTTACTAATCTTGTGGTCCGAGTAAATTCAAATATAGGGGGCATCAATGAGCTAAGTGCATCGGAACAGAAGCCGTGAAAGTATTTGTAGAAGAGACAAAGGGAAGCCACATTGCTCCGGTGAGAAAATGACTGTATCTGAGCTGGCAAGTCGGAATCCATCACATTACAGATTCTCCGTTGGATTTTGTCAAGGACACCTAGGTAGATAAAAGGAGCACCCGACCAGATATGGCAGCAGTATTCAATGCACGGGCAGATGGTAGATTTATATATGTGCAGGTTTGTTACAGGCGGAAAAAAACTTCCTCGCCGTACACAAAAAAAAAGACTTTCTTAGCAGCATTTAAGTTGAGTGAAGAAAAGCATCTCAAATACATTTGTGCGAAAGTGAATGCAACAATGTTGTCCAGAAATTTGAACTTGACCCGCCGATTCCCTTTTCTGTATAGATGCGTATTATACAGCCCATACTTCTCAGTTATCTCTTCGTATTTGCTTTTGGTTTTTTGTTTGTTTGTTTTTTGTTTGTTTGTTTTTTTTGTTTTTTTGCTTTATTATTGTTTTTTTATATTTTCTTTTGCTGTTTATTATTTTTCTTCTGTTCTTATTTTTCTTCGACGTATTTTCCGGATTATATTTCAGTGTATTTCTTTGCTTTTAATTCGATGTTCCATGTCTTTTAATAATCTTCATTTATTTCGTCATTCAGTTTTACTGCTTTCTGCCCCGGTGATTTGATTTTCCATTACAGTTTTATCGTTATTTCACTCTTCTAAAATTTAAAAAGTCTTTCCTTTCTCATTCTTTTTCCATCTTTTTTCTTCTTTTTTTAAATTCTATTATTTAATCATTTGCATTTAATTTTAGCCTCGCTTTACTTGGAAGTTAATTCATACATATTTTCTCTTTTTTTTTTTTTTGTGCTAATGTTTTCATAATGTGACTTTCATTTGATCTCAGATTCACGCTCTACCATGTCCGATCCAACTAACACGCAACGTTCTTGCAATGGTGAACGTATTGGTTGTGGGGTGGGGGATGTTTTAAAATGTTACTTTAACGTTGTAATAAACTATTTTCCTGAAACCAAGCTGGCAACTGATCTCCTACCGTGTCACAACATAATGGTAATTTTGCGACGAAGTACTGTAGCTGAAAATTTCGGTACAAGTCAAATAAGATCAGAATACGATTTCTTCAATTAACAACAATGACGATGTGCGATATGAGTCGTGGTGTATGCACGGATTAAGAAATCATCAAAAGGTTCAAATTCTAGTCGATCTCTTTACATTCATTTGCTTATGATCGTTTCTGGTGCGCCCAACGCATTGTTATACAATTTTACTTTTTAAAAAATCACATGATCCGTCCACGTTATTCCCAGTATTCTTCTACAGAAAACTATTTCTGTTATGTCAAGTCTCTCCTTCATTCATGGGGAAATGTTTTAGCATTTATTAATAACTAACAGTGTTACTAGGGTGTAATGAAAGCATTAAAACTAATCCATGGTCCTGGAGCTCAGACTCTTTGGACGTTGGCACAAAAGACTAAAAAACAAAAGTTGTTTCCAGTTAAAGCGAAACCTTAGACTGAAAGGAAAATGAATGGATGTAAGTCAAATTTTGATTTCCTGCTATCGATATCAAAAGTTTTTTTCGTCGTAAACTTAATTTTGAAGGGTAAATAATAAGTCCTCTGAGTAAATGGTATCATGGTTGAGACTAAGAACTACAATTATACCTTCTTAGAGCCAAACCCAAAGCAAAAACTAAAACAAAAAGGGCTGAAAAAATACAGACATACAGGCAGATAAACAGACACACACACAAACATCTTGCCTTTTATATATATATACATTATCGGTTTTCTGCACGATTGTAAGAACTGCAACCTTGAAACTTCTGAATATCGTTTCTTATGTCTTTGCCTATGAGTGTATCAAATTTGATTAAAATCTGATCACTCCTTCTATAACCCGATTTTTTTATTATCGATTTTACATATTTATCGGGGGTACCTTGACACAAAACCTAGCTAAGAACACTCGCAGACGCTTATAGTACAACTGTGTAAATTTTCAAGAAAATCGGTTCAGCCGTTTCGGAGTCTATAGGTAACGGACACACACACACACACAGAGACACGCACACATACACACACACATAGACAAATTCCATTTATAAATAAGTTTAGATAGGTCTGGCTGTGCTTATAGAATCAATTGGCTTAAATACGGCAGTACTGTTATGGCATTAAAGAAAGCAAGATTTCGAGAAATATTTGCATTTTCAGTTTTATCCAATACGATAGCTATTCATTTGTCAACTGGTATTTGGAGATTATTATTAGTATTGTGAGCTCGAGCCCCACCGTTTGGCTCATTCTGGTTTTGTTACAAATTATTCTCAGTTTTGCAAATACACTATTTAGTGAATAGAAAAATTTGTCCTTTATACAAACTCCTGGTTATAACCCAAACTGAGCAGACACGGGATACTGATATTAAAGACTCTTGGCTAGGCTGATGCCAACCTCCAGAAGTGTAAATCATTGCGCCATCTCGGTTTAACGTTTGTACTGAAATAAATTGGAACAATTATAAGTTAATTGTTAGAAAGGTTGGTTCACTGTCTTTTCACCAGCATCTAGCTTGAAACTGATTCTTTCTTATAATAAATATAAACATCCTTTTTTTCCATTTTTCATAAAAATTTCTCGTTACTCGCACGTTAATTCCATATGTGGAACACCATTTCTGTTGCTTCGAGTCTTCTTCATCTGTAAGAAGATTGTTCATCATTTAATGTGATATAGGAGAACCGATATTACAACTAATGACAGTACAACATTCTTTTCTTTTTGAAATATTTTCCTGTTTCTTAATACTTTGCTAACCTTTGGAAAGTACCTTTCGCTATTCTAATGCGCCGTCAGATTTCGTTGTTAGATTTTGCGTTTTTTGTTAAAATTCATTCTTTTATTAACTATCTAGAAAATTTCTACTTATATTTAATAAAAGAGGCGCTTGGAATAAGAATGAGCTGAGTAGATTTTTTTCAAAAGAGTATAATCGTCTCAGCCTTTCTATTTGAAACTCAAAGGTGTACAATAAAAATCTAAGATTAAGTGCCCTAAAACAAAGCCACATTTGTGAAATACCCTATGAGAATAGACCATACTAAAATATACCCCTTACTACGTAAACCAGCTTATCATACTCTGACAGGCCTTCGATAAATGAGAAAAGTAAATCTTAGTTCGCCTTGTTAAAAAAAGATCAACATCTGTAGGGTACCCCGTGTAGGGTACCTTGTGAGGACTGAAGCTGCAAACAATGGCTGCAAAGAATAGCTTCATACGAGATTACGGCAAGCGTCCTAAATAAAGATGCAATCATTTTGTTATAGATTAAAAACATTATTGTGCAATTTTGCATGAATATATTTTTAAATAATAATAAATATTTGCTACTGTGTAAACTTAGATTAGTGATTCTTAGAAACCAAAGTCATATTTTTCCCATTGTGATCCCAGGTTACCTCCCCATATTTGAACTGACATCGAGTAATTTTTATAATTATACTTACAACTTGTACATATGGCTAATAATTCCTTCCAATAATACTTATCGCCTAATATTTTAAATTCCTTTCCTTAGAAAACAATCGGCTTCAAATGGAAACTATAAAAAAACACTGTAAGAATTATTTCTGTAACAAAACTTATTTTCGCGTGAGTATTAAGTTGAAGTGAGCCTATAAAACCGGTTCATGCAGAACTTCAAATCAATGGCCTATTTTTGTTTCTGTCTGTACTTTTACTTTTCAAGTTAACTTTCCCCTGATTGTCTTCTTCTTTTTTTTCTTTTTACAGACGTTCATTGAATCACGTAATAATTACATGGAGTGTGTAACTTAATTAAATTAGTCACTAATGAAAAGCAACATTCACCGGCCAATGTTTAGCATAAGAAAAATTACAGAAAAAAGATGCATTCTTTATACTTTGGTGATTTTGCAGTAAAAGAAATACAAATATATAAACTTTTATAACTTGTCTTGATTAATGATTGTTTCATGACTCGATATGAACTTAAATTGTACTGACCGGCTTCACTCTTCGAAGATCTGAAATCAAAGGATGAAAAATATTTTATTAACAAATAGACGACCGAGACAGAAATTTCCGGTAACTGACAACAATAAGTGGCAAAACACAAAAGTTATTTTTTGTCCAATCAAAGGCGTTCCTATAAACAGAGGCGCATGCCATATTCCTGACTATGAAACCCAGCTACAGATTTCATCCCGCTTACATCATTCACAATGTGAGTCCATCTCACACGACAATTTGTCTTCTCATCCACGGTGCTAGCCAATTCTGGAGAATCGTGATCTCGATTTCATTCTATAAAATCTAATTTAGTATGTTCTGTTTGATTTCATATTCAACAGTACATATCGAAGCAATACTTATCCTTCATTGAGGAATACAACTCAGTACACTTACAAAAAGATTAGTTTATAGAATCGAACCTGTAAGCGAACATCTTTCTTCTTTTTTCTTTTCTTTGTTTTTGTCTTCGATTTCTTTCTCGTGATTTTGTTTGTTCTATTTCGTCTTCTTTTTTCTTCTTTTTCATCTTCTTTCTTTTTTTTTTTTAATCATATCACCCAGAGCAAGGCGGTAACGCCACTGATGTGCAGGGGGCTACATAAGAGTAAAAGGATTAGAGGAGAGTGAGGAGAAGGACGAAACAGTTAAAAAGGAGCAAGAGAAGGATGGGAATACAGGTGTGATGAAGTTGCAAAGGTAGAGAGAAAGGAAAGGATATACAGGACGGTGTTGGAAGAACTAGGGTCAAATGGTTAAGAGATGAGTATTGACTTTGCATTTAAATTCATAGAGGTTGTAGCCGTCAGGAAAGCAAGAATAAGGAAGCGAGTTCCACAGGCGGGAAGTGCGGGAAAAGAAGCTGAAGGAGTAGAATTGTCGTTTGCATTTGGTTGATCTAACTGTGAAAGGGTGAGACCCAGTTACCAGTCCGGTTGCACGAGTAAACACCTGTTGCTGAAGCGGAAGCCATGGAATGATTTATAGAACAGACAATCATTCTTTTTCATCTTCTTGTTCTTCTTCTTTACATTAATCACTGAAGAAATCCGGAAAATGAAACAGGTACTAAACAAATATTAAACAGAAATTTTAACATTTCTAATGATTATAATGACTAAAATAACACTACCGATTCTGGCAGTATACATAATATTTAAACACTTCCTGGGTATATATATATATTTCAACAAATGTAAACATGTTACGGAAATTAACGAATTTTAACGAAACTTGGTTATAAGCAACCAACAATTTGTAATGAATTATTTTGAACATTATTTTTACCGATACTCGTATTTAAGTAGATATTCTGTTTTTAATTAAACAGTATTTTATATTTATATCTACCGGCCTGATTATTTTCACGATAAATTAATGTTCAAAATAATTCATTATATATATATATATATATATATATATATTAATCCAAAAGGATAATCACGTAGGTAAATTCCAAAAACCCGATCCTAATTAATATTAATTTCATTAATATTAAAATTGATCAAGGTGGAGTGCTAAATTCAAATATTATATTACATTTACAGAGGCAAATAAAAAAAATAAAACAAAATTTCGATGTTTAAATTCGTTGAATAGCCATTTCTCCGAGGAATTCCTCGCGTCTTCGGCAACGAAATATTTATCTAATGAAATTCAAATGACAAAAGATTTTATACCAGCAGAAGTTCAAAAAAAGATTCCATCGACAGGAAAGTAAAATGGGGTGAGATTAATAATTTTTGAATTTAAAGAAGTAAACAGGGAAGCAAACAGATACCTGTGTCTCTTATTAGAAGACACCCCTCTCCCTTATCAGAGTTGAGAGTTTAAAAGTTGAAATTTAGGGGGAATAGAAGTGGTAGGGGGAACAAAAGGGAAAAAGAAAAAAGCAAAAGGAAACGAACGAAAAAAAGAAAAAGGAAAAAAAGGAAAAGGGGGAAGGGGTGGTTGACAGGGAAGTAAGCTAAGAAAAGAAAAAACGAATTTTTTTCCCATAGAAACAAAGAAAACTGCTACCATTAATGTTGAAAAATTATTAAAAATTAACGAAATTATTATATTTTTATTATAAGGGCTTTGCTAAAAGTTAACCAAAACTAATCTTTATGTGTAAAATGTAAATTAGATTTAGCATTAAAAATAAATATAAATATACATATACAATTATAACAGGGCGCAGGAAATTTAAATGATAGAATTATGAACAACAAAATGGAAATAAGAATCTTCACAAAAACAAAACAAAATAAATAAAGGCACAGGAAAAATGGGGACTAAAAGTTGTCTACAGATTCTTACATGTTAAATAGTAGATTTTTTTTTTTAAATCATGTTCTATTGTTGATTGGTGAGGTTTGAGTTTCGTAGATTACCTGGGTGGATTTACACTTGCCTTCCACCGGGCAGATACTCACGGAGCTACAATTCCAGACTTTGAATCGGTATTATATAAATTCTTTAGAATCTGATTATTGTGTGAATTAATAATATCGTGTATATTAGGGGTACAGGAATAGCGAATTTCTAATGTATTCCTATTAAAGATTTTATGTAGAGGATTGTTGTTAGTGAAATGCTTATTAGCTTGAGAAAATAGCTTGAGAAAATATTTTCCTACATTAATATTAGTTAGCCTACAGTATGATGGGGAGTTAAACCATATTACCTTCCTTTTTCTACGTTTATTTTTATTTTTGGTATAAGATGGTTCAGTGCTAAGGGGCCTTGTTGTAATTTTTTTTTATTTTCATTGAAATTTTGACGTTAGATGATAGACGGTTAATTCTAGTATTTACGATATTGGGTATATATATATATATATATATATATATATATATATATATATATATATATATGGGTGTGTAATGACTATATATATAAGTATGGGTGGAATAATATTTCTTGTCCAAAGAAACTTTTGTAGTGATATTGTAACATATCCATGTTATAATTTCTGAATATATATATATATATATATATATATATATATATATATATATATATATATATATATAACGTAGAATACTTGCTATATAAGTCAGGTAAATTTTGATAAAGGCGAACTCAAAAGAACACAAAGTTAAATTTATTTATTTAATTTAACAGAGTAATATGATTTAGAAATTTTTTGAGATATTCTACAATTTAATGGGTAATATGTATTTCACAATATAAGTTAGGTAAATTAAATATTAACTGTTGTATCTTTTGCGTCTGACGAGGAGCTTTTTTCCGGCTGCGAAATACGTATTGCCCATGAAATTATAGAATATCTAAAAAAATATATATATTACGAAGATTAACGAAACTTGGTTATAAACAACCGACAATTTTAAATGATTTGTTTGGACGTTATTTTTTATCGACACTCGTATTTAAGTAGATATTCTTTTTTTTTAATTAAACAGTATTATATATTTATATCTACTGGCCTGATTATTTACGATAATTTTTTATTACGAAAATGCATGTCATTCTGCAGGATTCGAACCTGCGACCCCTATCCACATAGGGGAAGTTACCATGTGATCTGGCACGTCTTAGACCACTCGACCACGAATGACCATTAGTCTAAATAGGTTTTAATCAAGCCTATATAAGACAGTTTTTAGAGTCCCCAATATATATATATATATATATATATATATATATATATATATATATATATATATATATATATATATGAGGGAGTGATAATCGCTCTCGATCTCGCTCAGATAATCATTTAAATTTTAATTATTTCCTTAATTTTTTTACATAATTTAACCTCGCCTTTAACTTTAATTTTTTTATCCTAACTTTCATTCTACTCTAAGATTTAGATGTTTTTTTTAAGTGGTTATATTAAAAACTCTTCAGTCCCACCAAGATAGAATTCAAAACCATTTTTTGTTCCTTCATATGATCCCTTTTGAGACGTGACCGGGACGGGCTTTGCTTTTCAACAGTCTATCATGGTTTGTCTTTGTTTCTGACATCAGCTATGTCCTTTTATTTAAAAACTATCCGGTCAATAAACTATTTTATTAAGTGTTTTTATGGCCAAGTAGTCGAAAATGTATGACAATTGTTATCTTTGAAAGTGTCCGAAACCTGAGAATCCAGACTACCTAGTCGATGACAAGACGTTTTATTGATAAAATGCTTCAGGCAAACGATGTCAGCACAGCTATTAAGAAGAAACAAGAATCATTCGTCATAACAGTAGCGAATCGATAATACTGATCCATACGTGAACCCACACAAATAACATTTTAAATGAGTGGAGTGCATTATCCAACTTTGAAGTACTGGTTGTATAATCCCGTGTTATATAATATAATCATTTAATAATTTAATAACTTTATTCTCATTGCTATTATACAATGAAAATTGATTTGTTCACGCTATCACGCAGAAAGCATCTAATTCCTTCTGCCATATTTTCTCTTCACAAAAGTCAGATTAAACCAAAAATAATTATTGCTTCTCCATCTGTGCTGGCGTCATTGGCAGCCATGATCATAAAACTATAAGATATGCAGATGACACAGTGCTGACAACAGACACGGAGAGAAAAATACAGGACCTTCTACAGAAAGAGAACGCAAGAAGAAAAGACTAAATGCAAACTAGAAGAAAACTGAATGCGTCATCATCAGCAAAAAAAGAAGCCAAAATGCCAACAACAGGACACGAAATAGTACTGTCCTCCTATATGACAGCAAATACTGGACAGTCTTCTCAAAGATGAAGGAGAGACTTGAACAGAATTTTTTTACTCTGGACTGAACATATGAATAACGATAAGATTTTGGAAAGCATGCAAACGAAAAGTAACATCGGCTGAAATTTCTGGAACATGTAATGAGGAAGGTGGGCTTGAAGAATTTAATGCTCACGGAAGGGATAGATGGAAAGAGAGACGGGGGAAAGCAACGCATACTTGATGGGCTTGAGCAAATGGATGGCGGGGCGTGGTTTGGGAGAGATATCAAGCGAAAAGTTGTTCAGCTCAACAAGGGATAGGAGTAACTGAAGGAACACGACACTTAATAGATGAAAAAAAAATCTGAAATGGAACTACTCAATATATCGTTTTTTTTAGTTTTTATAGAATTCAAATGTGCGTTGTGGTACAGTGGATATCGGCTCGGAAAAGGAAGCCGGGGAGCCGAGTTCGAATTCCAGTTGAATCCATTGTATTCACTTACGCACAAATACCCTTGGGAAAGGTATTAATCCGTCTCCTCTTCTCTCCAGTTATGGGTTAAATAATAGGACAGATTGGGTTCTATAGCCTTGGCTAGCAGCCAGTCTACCGCAGAAAGCAAATGCAACCTAATGCAGGATAATCTTCTGCCCAGTCAGTCATGTTTCTTCCGAGACATGATCGCTCAAGTGTGTATGGCACGTAACTGACTGAATTAACCATTAGGTAGGAGATAGGAGATGGATTGATAATTTTCCCATAGGTATATGCAGGTAAGTTAACATAACAAATCTCACTAGAATTTGAACTCGGCTCTTAAAGTTCCAATTCCATGCCGTTATCCACCACACCAACCACGCATGTAAACTTACAGCAACTAGTATTCCAAAGGGATCACCCGTGTAGGTACTGACCAGGATTGACTTTGCTTCTGTGAACGTACCAAAACCAGTGATATAGCCGTAAGCGAAATTGTTGTGTTTCTTCATACTTTACCCAACTTCTGGAATACCACTTTCGCCATAACAAAAAAGAGATTAATGAATTGCTATGTGATGTTAATTCTTCAATATGGCCGTGAATGCTGGACAATATGATCGAACATGAAGGAAAAACTTAAAACAACTGAAATCCTGGTCAGTACCTACACGGGTGATCCCTTTGGAATACTAGTTGTTGTAAGTTTACATGCGTGGTTGGTGTGGTGGATAACGGCATGGAAATGTTGAGATTGTAAATAAGAATGGGCGGTTGATTTTTCACAGTGATTATTTTATAATTTAAGCTATTCAATTGTCTATACCATTTATTAGAACTAGTTAAGGTATGAGTGGTTCGGTCTAATCTACAGTCCTTATCATTTTCGGGAGCAATGTTTTTTAATCCTTTCACCCCAAGCAAGGCATTCCACTGCCACTATAGCGCAGGTGGTAACATAGGGGAAGGTGTTTAGAGAGCGATTGGATATAGGAAATGTCAGAAGGAGGGTGATAGACGAGTAAGGAGGTACTAGGAAGAGTGTTTGAGAGAATGGGTGCGAGTTAATGTGTTAGGAGGTGTCTATTGACCTTACATTTAAACTCCTAGAGATTGTAGCTGTCGGGGAAGCAAGTATGCGGAAGGGAATTCCACAGGCGGGAAGTGCGAGAAAAGAAGCTGTTAGAGTAGAAATTGTGGTTACATTTTAACGATTTCACTGTAAAAGGGTGGGAACTTGTTGCTAATCTAGTATCTCGTCCAAATTCGTACGTAGGGGGCACCAGTGATCTAGGTTCATCGGAGCAGAAGCCGTGAAAGTATTTATGGGAAGAGATACAGGGAAGCCACATCACGCCGGTGAGAGAGTGACTGCAGGAGGTCTGCCAAGTCAGTATCGATCACATTACAGATTCTCCGTTGTATTTTGTCAAGAACCCCGTGGAGAATAGCAGGGGCACCCAACCAGATGTGGCAGCAGTATTCAATACACGGGCGGATGGTAGATTTATATATGAGCAGGATAAATTCAGACGGAAAAAACTTCCGGGCCCTGCACAGAGAACCGACTTTCATAGCAGGGGATTTAGCAATGGATTCGATATAATCATTCCACTTGAGGTCAGCTGAGAGTGTGAGGCCAAGCAGGCGTAGTGTTTTACTCTCTGGGAGGCAAGCCTGTTCCATGCTAATGGGAGGTAGGTGCGGTTGTCTATGGTGGTTAATTGATAACAGCAAATTGAAATTTACGAGCCATTTCTTACCCCAGTCCACCACAGATTGGAGGTCCTTTTCAAGCTCAGCAGCGAAGTTCGCCTTGTCACCAACACCAGATTTTTGAACGAAGCGTGAGTAAACTGTGGTGTCATCGGCGTACATGTCTACTTGGGATCATTGATGTAAATCAGAAAGAACGTAGGACCTAGGATAGAGCCTTGAAGAACACCCGCGTTTGTAGGGTAGTTCTGGAAGACATGTCCGTTTAATACCACCTTCAATGTGCGGTTAGAGAGAGGAATGATTGGATTAGGTCCAACAAAAATCCAGTTATACCATAGCTTAGCAGTTTCCGTAGAAGGCCGGCATGCCAGACTCTGTCGAACGCTTTAGAGATATCCAAGGCAACGGTTCGGGCTTCACCATTCTTGTCGAGAGCCTGGTATATATACTCGGTGATGGTCGTTAGCATATCAGCAGTAGACCTAGTGAAGCGGAAGCCATACTGTTTGTCTGGGAGAAGCCTGTGGGCTGTCAGATTCTGAACCGCGTCGGCGTTGATAATGGCTTCGAACACTTTGCCAAAGATCGGAAGAAGGCTGATAGGGCGGTAATTTGTGAGGTCCGAGGGTTCTCCAGTGTCCTCATATATAGGAACTACAGAAAAAGACTTCCAACAGGCAGGAAAGCAGGAAGAAGATAGACAGAAATTGTAGCGCTTAGAAAGGACAGAGGAGAGTTCAGGGGCACATTTCTTCAAGACTATGATTGGGATTCCGTCCCCATCGCTCGCTTTGTGAGGGTCAAGTTTTGAGATTATGTTAGAAATCAGCGAGGGGTGATGTGGACGTCATTCCGTTGAGCCTCAGTTCTAGGTGGGAAGACTAAAAACATTGTTCCAAGGGACGTCACAGAGGAAGTCACGGAACGAATCCCAGTCTGCTCTTTGGTAGCAGTAGGATATTCAGCTGGTCTGGGTTTCTTGTGTAGGTGGGGAGTGAAATGAGATGTTGACGGAAACTACGGCGTGTTCAGAGTTTCCGAGAGGACAGAGCTGTCTAGTAGTGCAAGAGTCTGGTATGGAAGTGAAGCAGAGGTCTAGTAGCGAGTCCCTTCCGTTAGGGCAATTGGAGAAACGTGTGGGGAAGTCCACCACTTGCGTAAGGGATTGGGAGATTGAAAAATTAATGGTGTGGACACCAGCAGGGTCGGTTACAGGGTCGGTTACAGAGTTTTCCAGCCACTTGGTGTGGTGGACGTTAAAGTCACCAAACACAAATATATGGGCAGATGGATGAGAAGAACTGGCCCTGTCGATATTGTCAGAGATGCTGTCAAATACCAAACAGTCAGGGGAGGAGGGGGAGCGGTAGAGGAAGAAGAAATAGCTAACCGAGCTTAAAAGTGAGAGATGGAAGCACATAAAAGAATGGTCCAGGGATTCAAGAGATGTCATCCTAGCTAGGGGAAGGTGCTCGCTGACATATACACCAAGCCCATGCATAGGGATATTGGAGTCCTTCCTGAAGAGGGGAAGTTAACCAGGAACGTAAAACTCAGAAGAGGGGATAGAAGGGTCAAGGTTAGTTTGACAGAGAGCTAAGATATCAGGTGAGTTAGTTTGAAGGAATGATTATACGCTATAAATGTATGTTAGTGAAAGAGACGCAGACAGGTTTGGGCGTTTTCTGGCCAGCTGGTTTGGTTTTGCTATTTTGTTTGTTTGTTTTTTTTTTATAGTGTTTTAGTTGAAGAGACAGGTCTAGAGTAAAATCAATCGGTCGCTGATTGCAGCATGTGAGGGATGGAGACTGGCGCAGCCTGCAACATAATGTGGCCTCGGGGTTGCCCACCGGAGGTTCATGCAGGGACGCACGTCCATGCGTGATATGGCACTACAGGAACCCCGATATTATTCAACTGTTGATCAGAGCAGCCTCTCAAGACGCTACGCAAGAGTTCGGGCTCCTAACTACCAGTTGGAAGCAATAACCAGGAAACTGCCAACCCGCTACCCTCAGAATGAAGAGACGTTGCCACCATACTCAATAACTGCAAAGAGCTTCCAGCTGAACTAACACTAAGACCGAAGGAGGAGGTAGATAAACCGGGAACCCCTTCCTAAACAAAAAACAAGGCGATCACCTCTACTCCTGTTCAAAAGAAGGGGGTGGAGTGTGAAACCTGGCGATAGTAGGTAATATCTACTCTAATTTAAAAAATAAAAATAAAAAATTACTAAGTTTTAACTTAGTTAAAATCCAAACGAAACATGAAAGTCAAAAAAAGTTAGTAAAAAAAAATGTTAAAGACATATATCACCGTTGAAATCTTTCAATTAATATTCATAAAAGACAACAATCAGTAAATTAATCTTCACCGCCTCACATGCGTCGACTGTTCCGGCTCGCCCTCTTACGTATTAGATCGGTGCGCGTACTTCCGATTAGATACAGACGTTTAAATATTGAGGAATTGTTTTAACAGAGGATGGAAAATGCAATATTAAGTATCCAAAATATAGCTTATTGCCTAACTAGTAACTGTCGTTAACTGCTTCTGTTAACTGCTCTTGATTAACTGCTCCCCGAAAGTCACACAGGTAATTACATATAAAAAAAGGAAGAGTCCATTCCTCGTAGGAGGACACCATAACATATTTAATTTACCTTTTCATGTCCGTAAAGTTCGATAGCCTTTTTATGGATTTCTCTAGACGTGGACTTTCGGGAAGCGTGCGATTATGGTTCTTCTACAGCCTCCTCTATCCCATGTAGCACTTACCAACATTTGTCTTTTTGCCAAAGCTAACGCATCTACACGTTCCACCATCCATGCACACAAGCACGTCCGGCAAGAGAGCCACTGTCTTTTTCTGTCCCTTCTGACCACGATATGGTCTATTAGTGACAAATTCTCTAAACCCTTTTTCCTCATCACGTGTCCAGGAAATTTCAGTTGTCTCTTTCTAATTTTGAGTGTAAGTGTCTTTTTTATTCTCCCTCTGTGTTGTGTGACGGACTGCTTAAATCATATTTAGTAATGTTTATATATATATATATATATATAACACAAACATTCTCTCTCACACGCTTACAATACGGGATAATGTTGTAAGATCACGTTTTCCCGTATTTGGGAACTGAGATTGATTCCTGGCCAATCCTCTAGTGCGCTTGGTTTTCTTGATTTCTGTTGCAAATTTTGTGTAGTGTAGGTTCCGACCTCAAACTGCAAAGACGTAACTGTCTTAGCCACCAAGTTGATCTTCATGGCAGAATATATCATCGAATATTCTGATATAAAGAGAATCTAAAAATAATGTTATATTTTTTTTTTAAATGAAGTAAACGACTTATCAATATTTTTTATTGATTTCCCATTAAAAGTCTCCAAGAAATTGATTTTTTTACGGGCAAAAATACGCCTGGACATTCGGTAACGGTTTTTTAATTCTTCTGAAACTTTAAGCAAACGCTGCCGAGAATGCTTTCCGGACATTTTCAACAACCTCCTTGATGGTTATCAATACGAGTGAGGTTAAGTGAGGGCACTTTACACTTAGCAGACATCTTTTCAAGAAAAAGAGTAGGCTTTCGAACCTAACTGTGGGTCTGAATGCGGAACATGTAAACATTTTCTTCACCAGTGAGTAGACCGCTATCAGTCAGTCAGTTAAGTGCCATGCGCGATACACGCTTTAGGCGATCATGTCTCGAAAGAGACATGACTGACTGGGCAGAAGATTATCCCGCAGTAGGTTGCCATTGCTTTCTGCGGTAGACTGGTTGCCGACCAAGGCTATAGAACCCAATCCGTCCTATTATTTAACCCATAACTGGAGGGAAGAGACGGATTAATACCTTTCCCAATGGTATTTGCGCGTAAGTGAATGCAAGGAATTCAACTGGAATTCGAACTCGGTTCCCCGATTTCTTGTTCCGAGCCGATATCCACTGCGCCACAACGCACATCCAGATATACTCCCCCCGAAAAAGACCGCTATACTCCCCCGAAAAAGACAAATAGCTATATTTTCTGAACAGCTAATATAGTGTGGATAATTCACATAGATAATATATTTAAAAAGCCGAAAGTTGCCATGCTTCTGATTGTCAGTAATGTGAGATTCCATCAATATTTATGTCCGTCCATTTTGAAAAATACAACCAGTTGCATAAGAAAAGTGGTTTTATTATGAGACACATTCCACGTAGGTAACTTTTATCACTAAGAGGAGAGAACAGTCTCATTTCTAACCATAATTATAAACAACTGAACAGAACAGTTCATAAAATAGAAAAACTTTCAGATGTTAAATAATTGTTAAATTTTCGTTTTAGGTGCCGAAGGCTTTTTCCCCCTTCAAATTTATCAAAAATAGCATTATTTCTGTGCAAATGTATATGCTGAACTCAAATCGACAATTAGTTATTGGAGAAACCTAACTTTTTTTTATTTGAAAGTCCTTTAAAAAAAACTATATCTCGCAGTTTTTCTCTCCCGTAATTCTCACGAAGTAATATTACTGCAGAATGACGTACTGCGTAGGACAACAAATTTCGGTCGATTTTTGGTCGATTTTTTTCCTTTACTGAAACTTCCGGCCATTTACTTCCTGTAATGAAAGTAATGAACGTAGAAATACAATAGCGCATTACTTTCATTACAGGAAGTAAATCGCCAGAAGTTTCAGTAAATGAAGAAAATCGACCGAAAATCGACCAAAATTTGTTGTCCTACGCCGAAAGACATTCAGTAGTTAATTACATGACTACGTTAGAGTTACGGGAGAGAAAAAGTGCGAGATATAGTTCGTTTTCTTTTTGGACTTTCAAATCAAAAAAGGTAGGTGTCTTCAATAACTAATTGTTGATTTGAGTTTAGCATATACATTTGCACAGAAATAATGCTATTTTGGATAAATGTGAAGGGGGAAAAGCCTTCGGCACCTAAAACGAACATTTACCAAGTAATTTGGATACAGAATCATACAAAGTTGTTCTTGTCGCCTAAATCAGCTAAAACGTCATAACAGCAATAATCAGAAGGAACAATATTAAATTTTCGCCAGTCTGTAAATCGACTGTCAGAAAAGTAACAGGTACACGTGTTGAGTTAAAGAAATTTCATCAAAATAGTCTAATCCTTATTTGTCTGAATTCACATGATGAATAGAATATTCACTTAGAAAATGAATAGTAGTTGTGTACCTATAGACTACAGAGCCACAGCCTCAACACGATAAACGTTTCCATTGTGGTTTCTGTAATAAGTAGTTTTCTACATGGAAACGTTGCTAGCTCCACAGCCAGCTAAAATATTTGGGCATGGAGTTGGCAACTCGAAACTGTGATGATATTTACTTCTAACTAAGAAGAGGAGCTGGAATCATATCGCCACCTTTTTTTTTAGCATTTTTTTTTTTAATCGAAATCAACGCCGGCACTACGCATACGTTGAATAGTACTAGCAAATATTTTCGGTCAAATTTTCTTCCTTCACTTTCATAACAATTTACCACTGTGACAGAATATTGTTTATAACATTAGCATACACGAAAATATTGAAACATTGAAAAATAAATTAATTTTCTTAGCAATAACGTGTAGTTTGATTAATATTTAATATTATACTTTTTGGTAATTTCTATTCAATGCACTTGTAAATAAATTTTACTATTGACAAATTATTACTGTTCTGTTTCCATAACAAAAAATATTTTCCTTCCATAAAGAGAATTATATATTATAATTAGAAAATCATATATCAGTCGTCGTCATAGGCGGAACTCGTTGGGAGTAATGAGGGGCACATCAACGTTTTTCCTTCTGTGTGAAATGAATCTTATGGTGGATCTGAAAAGCCGTCCGCAGCCACCGCATGGTAGGGTAGGTGGGGTTCAAGGTATGGAGACCTTTATCTTTTCTTTGGGCTTTCTTCGTCTCTTCTGTTTGTGTCCTTGTGTCTTCGAAGGATATATTTTTCGGGGACTGCTCTTCGCAAATTTGTTTTTTCTGTAGCTTCCTTTTCTCAACTGTCCTCAACAAAGTGTTTTTTTTTTAATTGACGACGTAGAGCACCACGTGTTCTCTTGTCAGATGCGATCTCTGAGAAGTGAGTTTGATTGAGTAGGCGGATGCCTAACATTCGGGCAAGATTTCTGACCTATTGAAGGTCCAGTTTGTTGATTTTAATTCGAGGTGCTGGCTTATTCCGGTAGTGGCCAAAACATGACATTGGTCTTTATCGCGCATGTAAGCTCTCGATAAATTTTCCGCTGAGTTCTGGAAGTGTTCTAATTCATTGGCCAGATTGCAGTTATTATCAGCGTATTGTGACTCGTTTGTTTGTTTTCGAGTCCTAGACCGGGAGGCGATCGATATTGAAGAGGCCGCCACCGGTAAGGTAAAGATTGGCGAGTCTAGTTATTATCTGGAATCATCTGAAGCATCGTTGCTCAGTAAATAGAGAAAATGGTAGTAGCAAGTACGCACCCTTGTTTCAATCTCCCTGTGATGAGGAAGGGGGTCTAAAAGTCCGGTTTGATGTTCGACACGACTCTTCATTCCCTCGTGTAGAGCTCAGATGAACGTCGTGAATTTTTCAGTTCATCCATAGTTCCTGGGGTTCTGCTACATAGATGGTCTTGGAACACTCTCAAACACTTTATCAAAATCGTAGAAAATCATTCAGTTTTGCTGCTGTCTTCAGGTTTCCTGGATTTGTCTCACAAAGAAGATATTATCGATACTTCCTATATTGGTTTTGAAATCACATTGACTTTCATGATGGATGTCCTCTGGCAAAGTCAGGGTGTAATTGAAAAAACACTATGGCGAGGATCATCCCTGTGATGAACAAGGGAGAAATTCCACGGTAGTTTCCACAAAGACTTCAATCTTCTTTCTTGCTCTGATGGAACCTTCTCCTTTTCCCAGATCACTAGATAAAGGGTAATCAGCCATATTTGATCACCTCCAAGGAGTGGAATCTTCATTTCACAGGGCTCTAAAGGATCGGATATATTTGATCACAATGTCTAAATTATGATAGGTAAAGTCGGCAGATATCCATTGTCGCATCGGATGCTGTAAGATACGTTTGAGAAAGTCGGACACTGCAATAGAGTCACAAATGGTAGAGAGTTGTTCTTGTTATCTGGCTAGAATGTCTTGAGTCTAAGTGATGTTGTCAACCGCTTTCAGAATGTAGGCTTCCTGACGGTACCGAAAATCTCCCTAATTCCTGTAAAAACGGTCTCATATTTCAGCGTATTGTAGTTCTTGCACCTTGTTCCTCCGTCAGTGATATTGATTGCGGCAGAGATCTCTTTGTCAGTGAGCCTTGAGATGGTGGAATTTGACTTTCAGTCATTGAGATGATGAGTGGGTTTCAAATTCAATTTTGGCTTTCCATTTCGCTTCAAGAAATGTTCACTTTTCTCTGATTTTTTGGACAGGGGTTGGCATCGCAAAATGAAGCACGGCTGCCGTTGAATATTTTCTGACCACGTTGGAATCAGTTAATTTTTGCGCGTTAAATTCCCATGTCGCTGGTTGTTTGTTGCTTAGGCGTCTGCATGCATTGATATTGTGTTTGGGCATAAGTAATCGATGATCGTGTGTCTCTCCGTCAAGTGATGGAATAGTTCAGAGTGTGCCATTGTTTGGATTGAAAGTTTCTCCAGGCACTCTTCTCTCAGGTAAGGAGCTAAAAGAATGGTATTGGTTATGAGAATAATGTGCTCAGCACATATGCCGAAAAGACGAATCCTTCTCATAGTTGTTCTCATGGCCTATCACTGGACTCGATGTTGCAGTGTCATTCGCCACAGTTGTCAGTAGAACTCATCTTTTACGGGTCAAATGTTGGAGATAAGTGGCAAGAAGTTGTCATGGCGTCGAAGAATGCGGAGAGATATTAGGTGCTTGTTGATGTCTTTGAAGAGCATATTATGAGCAAGAAGCAGGGATGTTCTGAAAGTAAAATCCCCTCCATGCATCCGGCGTTCTAGAGTTCTTTTCCCTTACCAGAAGTATCTGAATCCCACTTCAACAATTCTTCCTTCGACTAAATTTCTGGCGCTATTGAAGGCAACTACATCGATGTTGAAACGTGAAAGTTTCTTGGAGAAGAGACAGTTCTCCATCCAAGCCTTGTACCATCTTCAAGATCGGTGAACGGACTAACATTCCATGCGCCGTCAGTGTAGAGTTGACACATTTGAAAGATTTTATCCGACAGAAAATGGGAACATGCAGATGGCTGTTTTGCAGGGGATGGCGACAAACAATTATTCCACCTTTTATAGAGCCTTCTTCGATTTGAAATGAGCAGTGCGACTTCCCAAAATAAGTCTACCTAGCCGCAGATACAGGACCTTATGCCAGAATCGCCGTCATTTCTCCGGCATGGGACTATCACACTCCTGTCACCTACGTTTAATTTGGAGACTAGAGCCTTCTAATTGTGCCAGAACCTTTACCAGAACTTGAAGGAAGATAAGTTTGGAGAAGAAGACGTTGGAAGAATAAAAGTCGTTCAGCATTAAAGACTTGGCTGCGTATTGTTTGAGGTCGCCTATGAGTCGCTACTCCATTGTACACACTACCTGCTGCGGCAAACCAGGGTTTGATATGCTCATTGATGGTGACAGCTTGTGTCGGGATGCTCTAAGTAGAACGATGTCTTGGCTGCCCACCAACAGGGTGTCGGCTCGTACTTAATCCGGGCCCTTCCTTGAATCCTTGCCGCCATTGGTGACCCTACCAGGAAACGAAGCTCCCGACTGTATTCCTTAAGACGTGCAAGGTTCTAAACCACGACACCTTATATACATTACGTGTTTTAGAAACTCAAAAAAATTAACGCTTTGTAAGTATATAAAATACTTGGCAAAAAAACACGAGAAAGTAATACACATTACGGAACAGTACATAAATAAACGGCCAAATATCGAAAAGTTTAAACAGATCGCAGAAAACATTAACATATTAATATGTATATTACTTCAAATTTTATTATAGTGGGTACTACATATTTGAAATAGAGGTATCAATTTTATTTACAGGGGCCAACTGGCTGAAAACTACCCAGGCTGACTAAGATGCCAATAGGAAGCCTACATTCTGAAAGCGGTTGGCAACATCACTTAGACTCAAGACATTCTAGCCAGATAACAAGAACAACTCTCTACCATTTGTGACTCTATTGCAGTGTCCGACTTTCTCAAACGTATCTTACAGCATCCGATGCGACAATGGATATCTGCCGACTTTACCTATCATAATTTAGACATTGTGATCAAATATATCCGATCCTTTAGAGTTCTGTAAAATGAAGATTCCACTCCTTGGAGGTGATCAAATATGGCGGATTACCCTTCATCTAGATGAGGTTTATTTTCCAATATACCCCACTTGCGGTAAACACACTTCTATTACAGGTATGGTAGTGCTTGGATGATATTGGTGAATAGGCTATCATCCTGTTGGTTAAAAACATCAACTGCAGATATAATATATCATCACTGCGATACTGGTTCCCAACAAAGTGTTTTTTGTTAATGTTGGAAAACATATGATAGTCAGATGGGGCCGAATCAGGAGAATAGGGAGGGAGACCAACCAGTTCAATGCCACAGTCAAGCACAGCCTCTTTTGAGAGCAAGGACTGTTCGAATGCTTACAGTAAATTTATATCTAAGCACAGAAAAAATTGCCGAACTTTGGAACCGAATTAGGAAGTCGAAGAAGCTTGAAAAATAGACGCCGTACAAATTGACTGAAAATTAGAAAAGTTAACATTATGAAATAAGCTCTTCTTTTTCTTTTGCGTTACAAGAACGATTCATTTCATTTCGCATTGTGACGCACGATGAAAAGTGGATTCTACACAATGACTGACGTCCAGCACAATGGTTAAACTGAGATAAAAGGTCTTAAACGCTTGCCAAAGCCAATGTTGCTCCAAAAAGATACGGCGAGTGTTTGGTGGTTCCCAGCCGGATTAATCCACTTTCGTGATGAAACGGTCACGACATAAATTCATGAAATCGATTGAACGCATTCAACGTATATGTCCAGCATTGGTAAAAATAAAAGATCTGATTCCCATGCATGACACTGCTCCACACATGTCGCAAAATCAACACAACAAATAGCGAACGAATTCGATTAAGAAACTCGGATTCATTCAGGATATTCACCAGAGTTTTCACCAAACGACTACCACTTTTTCAAATTTTCACCAAATTTTTGCAAGTTCTCACCAAGGACAATCCTTCAAGAATAATCGAGAAAAAGAAAAAATATTCAAAAATGTCTCTGTATTCGGAATTTTTTCTTACTGGAGTAAATAAAATTCTATTTTGGCAAAAATGTATAAATTCTAATTGCTTTTACCTCTATCAATAAAGTCCATTCTGAAGCGGGATATGTATTTTTAAAGTTAATGTTTAAAAACATCATTAATTTCTTTACAAACCAATAACTGATTTTTATCTATTTTAAGCTACGGGTGTATCAATTTTCCTTCCTAAACGATAACAACGTAATAACAATAGAGTGACTATAACAACGGTAATACCAATAAATAAAGTAACAATATCAGTTTTGTATTTGTCTCAGTATATTCTATTTTATTTCGGTATCTTATCACTTTCTGTAATCGACCTCACTCTATGCAAACCAGTAAAGCAACAAAGATACAGTGGATTACGGGATGTCTCCGATGAACTTAGATCACTGATGCCCTCTAGGTACGAATTTTCACGAGATACTAGATTAGAAACTAGTTATCACCTTTTTACAGTGAAACCGTTAAAATGTTACTGTAATTTCTACTCCAACAGCTTCTTTTCTCGCACTTCCTGCCTTGCTTCCCCGACAGCTACAATCTGCAGGAGTTTAAATGTAAGGTCAATAGACACCTCCTAAAACACTAACTAGCACCCATTCTCTCAAACACTCTTCCTATGTACCTCCTTACTCGTCTATCACCCTCCTTCTGAAACTTCCTATATCTAATCACTCTCTCACCATCTTCCCCTATGTAACCTCCTGCGCTATAGTGGCAGTGGAATGCCTTGCTTGCGGTGAAATGATTTTTTAAAAACATTAGGAACAGAAGCATTAATAATGAGCGGGAACAGAAGATTTGTAATCATGAGGACAGTAGATAGCTGTTGACATTGCATTTAATTGGTTAGAATGCATGGAGCTGAAAGGGAGTTCCACAAGTGAGAATAGAAAAACAAACAAACTGTTAGCATAGAATTACGTTTGTATTTAGCCAGCTCAGCTGTAAATTAATGAGATCTCGACGCTAGTCTCGTACTGTGCTTAAATTCAAAAGGTACCATAGCGAAAATCTCATCTGAACAATTGCCATGACATTGACATATTTATGATGGTGAGAAAGTAACTTTGAAAAAGAAAATTGATTTTGAACATTAATATCAATATCGTGATCTTAAAGAAGATATTTTTTAACTGTTATAAAATTAGCCTAAGTGTGGCAAAACGACATAAAGATGGGCTATTCAGTGAAAATCGGACATGGCAGTAAGAAAGAATTTATACGTGCGTGAAAGCTTTGTTTACGCGTGAGAAAGCTTTTTCTTTTTGTCATGGTGGCATCACCCATTCAACGGAATGAACTTTTCCATCTACTACATATACTTCCCCTCACAAGAGGTGGAGGTAGTAATAAGCAGCAGGTCATCAGAAGAGCGATATGCAGAGACAGGGTGAAATCGCCAACACTGTTACCGTTATGACTATTGCGAGTCCCAATTCTAGTATTCTACCTAACCCGTATTTATCGTTCTACTAACAGAGTCCCAAGTATTTGTATTTTTCTGTGTTTAATATATATATATATATATATATATATATATATATATATATATATATATATATCGTTATTTTCTACTTTGGTTGTTGTTATATTATTTCTTGCCGGACTCTTATCCGAGTCCACGACATTTTTTCTTTTTCTTTTGAGCAGGCATAGTAAGTAGCATTTTCAATATTTAAGCACATCAGAAAAGACTTAAGAATATGCTGATAGCGATGAGTTTGTTCAGGATTTCCCTAAAGAAATGTGAAACCACCTGCTAAACCTTACAAGCAACGTTTAGTTGGCTATAAAATGGGAATTGGCGATTTCAAAGAAATAACTGAAGTGAAAAGAACGTTTCAGATGATCAAATAATTGCAGTTGAAGAGAAGAACAAAAGAATAACATATGGCCGAATAGACAGGTGTTCTTTGAAACTGATAACAACAGCGTAGAATTTGGGTTTAGAGCTACGACATTGGCACAGAGGATACCAATCTAAACAATTCCGATGCCAACTAAAAACCAAATAACCGTTCTTAATTAAACGATGAAATTTCTGCACTAATCCAGTGCGATGTGATGTGCTCCTGGCCTTAGTACAAGCAAACAAAATCACTTCACAAAAATCAATTAATTAATGGTATTCCAAACATGGCCATCCAACCTTTAATGTTCGTCATTGGTTTAACCTCGGGTTATCTTTTGGATTTGCTACGTATCGGTCTCTCCAGAGACTTGGATAAAAAAATCTATGCACTAGTCTCTTCCGAGGCATGGGTAAAATATCTCCATACTGGTGAATTCGGATGTGCAATATAGAATGCATACACTTCTCTTCAGAGGCATAGGAGAGAAAAATACGAACCAGTTTCTTCCGAGACGTAGGTCATAACTCTACTTACCTGTGTTTTTAGATGCGTGTCTAAGAAATCTGCGTACGGATATCTTCGGAGACGTGGGTGGGAAACCTACATACCGGTCTCTTGCGAGACTTTGATGACAAATCTACGTATCGGTCTCTTCCAAGGCTTTGGTGACAAATCTACCTACCAGTTTCTCCTGAGGTGTGGATGAAAAATCTACGTAGCGATCTCTTCGAAGGGGCAGGTCATAAATCTACGTACCTGTGTTTTCGGATGCATGTCTAAGAAAACTACGTACGGGTATCTTAGAGACGTGGGTGAGAAATCTACGTATCTGTCTCTCGCGAGACTTGGGTAACAAATCTACGTATTGGTCTCTTCCGAAGCTTGTGTGACAAATCTACCTACCAGTTGCTTCCGAGGTGTGGATGAAAAATCTACGTAGCGATCTCTTCGGAGGCGTAGGTCATAAATCTACGTACCTGTGTTTTTGGATGAGTATCTAAGAAATCTACGTACGGGTATCTTCGGAGACGTGGGTGGAAATCTACATACCGGTCTCTTTCGAGACTTTGGTGACAAGTCTACGTATCGGACTCTTCCGAGGCTTGGGTGACAAATCTACCTACCAGTTGCTTCCGAGTAGTGAGTGAGAAATCTACGCACCTATTTTTTACAAGTTGTGGATGAAAAATCTATATAGCTGTCTCTCTGGAGGCATGGGGTGAGGAATCGACGTACCGGTCTCTTCGGAGACGTAGGTGAGAAACAAACCTGCTTTCTCTTTATAATGCTAGCCCCAAAACATTTTAAGCAAGCAAAATAGTTTAACAAAAGAAACAGGGAACATTTTTATAAGCAACTCGTTGAAAAGCATCTATAATTTAAATTTGACTAAAAATCTTAAAAACCAGAAAAATTGTTGCTGAATACGCTAATTTTGCTGTAATAGAAATTTCTACGTGTTTAATCATATTGAAGTGATTGTCTTTGCTATTTATTAGACGGAAACATAAAAATCTAATTAAGACAATTTGAATAAAAATTATTGCGTGAAAATCAAGCAAAATTAGTATAGCTCAGAATTCTAACTTATTTTTTTAATCGCGTTATTCATGTTTCAGTTTTTATTCATTTTTCTGTAATAATTGAATTACACGTCCAATACACAATATTTTTATAAAATAAATCTTTTCGGTTGGATCCACTCGTGTGTAAATTTCAAAACTCACAGTTAAGCTGGAATCAACTAAGAGCAGAAAACGGTCTAAAATGTACGCAAGTGATGACATTTCAATATTTACATAGTAATAAATTAAAGAAAAAGAACAAATACGAAACGTATCTCAATCTAACGTTTCATTCTTATTAAAGGTAGAGAGCTGTTTGTTTCAAATTCTTGTTATGAGTTCAACCATATTGAGTTTCATTGGTATTCTTAATAGTGGGTAAAAAGCGAATACTGCATCACTATACCTTAGATAAATAGAGTTATCAGATATGATGTGTTAGAATGGGAAGTCCAACATACACCTAAACAGACAAGAGTTTCTTAAAAAATATATGGATACATTTTACCGTCCAAAATATTCCACGCACATGTATTTAAAGGTAATCTACTGCTATAATGCTAGGATGTGCGTTGTGGTGCAGTCGATATCGGCTCGGAACGAGAAATCGGGGAGCCGAGTTCGAAATCCAGTTGAATTTCATTGCATTCACTTACGCGCAAATACCCTTGGGAAAGGTATTAATCCGTCTCTTCCTTCCAGTTATGGGTTAAATAACAGGACAGATTGGGTTCTATAGCCTTGGTCGGCAACCAGTCTACCGCAGAAAGCAATGGCAACCTGCTGCGGGATGATCGTCTGCCCAGTCAGTCATGTCTCTTTCGAGACATGATCGCCCAAGCGTGTTTCACGTATGGCACTTAACTGACTGACTGCTATAATACTCATGACATACAATATCGGCCATCATTATTAAGCCACCCAAGTTTTTTAAAAGAAATGATGTATTTCATACTATTTTTAGTATTTATTGCCAAATCAAATAGAATGTTTTTTTTTATTATTACTTTGCAAAATTTTACAAGGCAAGGAAGCAAATATGAACTCGTCCGAATCACCCTAAATTTCCTTCATTCTTTCATTGATTATTAAAATTAATATATAAATGATAATATTAAATTAATATTATTACATTATTATTAATATATAACAATTGCATATGTATATATATATATATATATATATATATATATATATATATATATTTATATACATACACATTTCTCACACACACACAGACACACACACACACATATATATATATATATATATATATATATATATATCTGAATCGAGACATAACGTGACATAGCTACACGTCTCTCCATTCCTATTTAACTTGTAAATAAATATTCTTAACGACTTCAGTTGCAACTTCTTTACCCAATATATATATATATATATATATATATATATATATATATATCATTCCAAATAGATGGACCTGGATGATTTTCTACCTTGAAGATAAATCAACAGGGAACATTTTTATTTCAACATCTACTTCTTTTTAAATATTCATGAAAAATGTCATCTTATCTTTTGATTCTGGGTGGTATCATTTTTGGACAAAGAGTTTTATTACGGAAAATTATACATTTTTTTTAATCTGCCAACCCCATTATTCCAAGCACCTCGCGTGATTGAAAATAAAGTGTATTTAAATCCTACATGCATTTGTTGTCACAAATAACCTCTCTCTCTCTCTCTCTCTCTCTCTCTCTCTCTCTCTCTCTCTCTCTCTCTAGCGCGCGCGCTTACTCTGCATGTATGTATGTATGTTTTACTAGCGGCATAGCCCGGCGTTGCTCGGGTGTAATGAAAGCTTTACAACTAATCCATGGTCCTGGAGCTCAGACTCTTTGGACGTTGGCACGAAAGACTAAAAAGCAATAGTTGTTTCCAGTTAAAGCGCAACCGTAGACTGAAAGAAAAATGAATGGATTTAAGTCAACTTTTGATTACCTGGTATCGATATCAAATAAGTTTTTCTCGTCGTAAACTGAATTTTGAAGGCTAAATAAGTCCTCTGAGTAAATGGTATCATGGCTGAAACTAAGAGCTACCATTATACCTACTTAGAGCGAAACCCGAAGCAAAAACTAAAATAAAAGTGCTGAAAAAATACAAGCATACAAGCAGATAAACAAACACACACACACAAACATCTTGCCTTATATATATATATATATATATATATATATATATATATATTATCGATTTTCTGCACTATTGTAAAAACTGCAACCTTGAAACTTCTGAATATCGTTTCTTATGTCTTTGTCTATGAGTGTATCAAATTTGATTTAAATCGGACCACTTCTTCTATAACCCGATTTTTTCGATTATCGATTTTCGATATTTATCAAGGGTACCTCGACACAAAACATAGCTACGAACACTCGCAGATGCTTATAGTACAACTGTGTAAATTTTCAAGAAAATCGGTTCAGCCGTTTCGGAATCTATAGGTAACGGTATACACACACACAGACAGACACACACACACAGAGACAAAGTTTCATTTTTATAAGTTTAGATTTAGATTAGATTAGATATACAGATAAATACATGCATTTAATTACGTCTTTGTTGGTATTTTCTGTGGTTCTTGGATGTGTAAATTGTCTTTTTAATGAATTAAAATCAATTAACTACAAAACTGGAAATGAAAACAGTGAAACAAAACGATTTCTTGTAAACTTTTGCTAGCTGAACAGAAGTATTGTCACTCGACTGCTATCATTAGACTCACTACGTCTGTTTCGCAAATAATAAAACCCTGTCTTTTATCTTCGCCTTCCATTGATAAAAATTGTTTTAAAAAAACGTTAAAGTTAAAAGGAGTTTTAAAGAGACTAATGCAAAAAAGAATAAGAAAAGAAACACCTAGTCAATGACGGAAATGAAAATGTTCGATCACGGCAGCAGTAATGACATGAAAGCAAATGAAGCTCCGGTGGTTGTGACATAAAAGACAGTTGTTGCAAAAGCAGGAATGGCGGAAGAGCTGCGAAATCATTAAAAGTTAAATTAAAAGAAAACTGAAACGAAATGATAAAAATAAAAATTAGAAAACAAAGCATCTGAAGGGGGAAAAAAATAAAATATCACGCAACTGGGAACAATTAAAGAAAAACTCTTTTTTTATGTGCCGTGTCCCTTCAGAACATCAGCGATAATGGGTCTTCGCAATTTCTTATTCTTGTTGGTCTAAATAATCTACGTCGTTTCGTTTAAGTTTTAATGCCCCACACAGTCCCAGTTCTGTTACCTATTTATATAAACGTGTTAGGTTTACCTGTTTCTCTTTTGCATTCAGTAAGTCCTGTCACTCCTAAATTGCTTTTAGTTAAGCATAGCCTAGTTGTATCACAAGCACGAAAGTGTGGAGCCTCTAGTGAGAATCACACTCACTATTCAATCGTAATTGTTCTAGCGAGACCAGATTGCTAAACATTAGGCCACGTCTAAGTGCCCAAAGTGATTTTCTAAGCATAGCTTAGATGTAGCAAAGACCGAATGTGTGTAGTACACAATAAGGATCGAATTCACTACGGTCGTATTTGATCTGGATAGATACTCTTGACTGATTATTAAACCACATCCAGGCATCCTCGCATTCGCCATTATGTCTTGCAAAAATCCAACCTCTTTCTGATTCTAGGTAAAAGTGTCTGCAATTTCCTTAAAACTTCCTCGTTGTTCACATCCTCTGATCATGTTATTCTCAGCAGCCAACTATAGAATCACATCTCTGCCATGTCGTGTCTCTTTTTTTATCTATGAAAAAACTAGCAGTATAACTTGGCGTTGCTCGGGTGTAATGAAAGCTTTAAAACTAATCCATGGTCTTGGAGCTCAGACTCTTTGGACGTTGGCACGAAAGACTAAAAAACAATAGTTGTTTCCAGTTAAAGCGAAACCGTAGACTGAAAGAAAAATGAATGGATGCCAATCAAATTTTGATTTCCTGGTATCGATATCAAATTTTCTGCACTATTTTAAAACTGCAACCTTGAAACTTCTGAATATCGTTTCTTATGTCTTTGTCTATGAGGGTATCAAATTTGATTAAAATCGGACCACCCCTTCTATAACCCGATTTTTTCGATTATCGATTTTTGGTATTTATCGAGGGTACCTCGACACAAAACATAGCTAAGAACGCTCGCAGACGCTTATAGTACAACTGTGTAAATTTTCAAGAAAATCGGTTCAGCCATTTTGGAGTCTATATGTAACGGATACACATACACACAGACAAAGTTCCATTTATAAATAAGTTTAGATTATCAAACATTTAATGCTGATATTGCTCGGATTGATATTGCATAGTAGTTCAACAATCTTTTGTTTCTTATAAAATTTTTCCTATTTCTTAGTATTTTGCTGATTGTTAATACTTTAAAAGGTTTTGTAAGACAACTTTAACTAATTGTAAACGCAAATTCTATTCCATCAGCTTCTCCTCTCGCACTTCTCGCCTGTGGAATTCTCTTCTACATACTTGTTTTCCTGACAATTACAATCTCCAAGAATTTAAATCTAATGTCAATAGTCATCTCCTGTCTCACTAACTTACATCCTCTCTCTCATGTTTTTCTACATCCACCCCACTCTTATCAGTACTCTCTTCCCTCTCCTACTCTCTTCCTGACACCCCCTGCAACCTCTCACTCCTCATAACATTTCTCCTATGTAATCCCTGCACAACAGTGGCAGTAAAATGCCTTGCTTGGGGCGAGACGATTATAAAAAAAATCAGTGCACATCTGGATTTTGGTGTCATGTTTTCCATTATCTGTTAAATCACTTCCAAAATTTCTGTACTTTTTTTTTTAATCGTGTGGCCTCAAGCAAGGCATTTTACTGCCACTGTTGTACAGGGGGGTACATAGGAGGAATGTTATGAAGAGTGAGAGTTCGCTTGATTTTTATTTATCCAATATGACGACTCATATCTTCGGCTGCCCCCCACTTGCTAACAATTAAACATTCTGTCTTTTTATATTTAATAGTTAGTCCATTCTTCCTGCTTTCTGTTACTTCTTTTTGCAAATGTTCCATCAGTGTTATCTGCATATCTTATGTGGTTAAATTTTCCCCACCCACCAATAATAAATCCTCACATGACTTTTAGCTCTCTTAAGAACGCCTCGTCGTATAGCAATATTAAAACCATTTCAGCCGACAACAAATAAGAGATAAAAGGACAACGTCGGAATAATAACAAAACAATTATGTTCAAATATTTTCGTTAGCTTTTTATAAATTAAAAAGTTCATGGGACTCCAATAAATACTATTTTTTTAAATTCAATATGTTTTTAAAAACAATGTTTTAAATGTTTGAGCAAAAATAGTAGAATACTAAATATAATTATTTTTAAATAGTTTCAGCCGTTTTATGCTCCGACCATCGTCAGGTAACTGGAATTTTGAACCGATCTTTTTATGTCGATTACTGGGGTAGATTGTTCTCGTTCTATGAGTCATGCTATAGAATTTTGATTTGCTTCTACACATGCTGTTTTAATTATTGTGAATATGACAATAAAGATTAAAACCGAACAATGTAAATAATGGAAATACCTCATCTCAGAAATATAGACAAGTATTAGTTTTATTTTTACCTTTTGATACCATTAAGATTAAAATTTTTAAAGTAGAAAATATCAAATATACTATATAATTTTGAATAAATGCAGAGTAGTTGAGACCTGGTTGCCTAAAATTCTTCGAATCACAAATATCGACTATAAATGGATTTGTCAGGACATCTCTCTTGACATTGATAGATTTTGTTAAATACTCAAACGATATAACCACTTATTGTCATGTCCAGTAATTCAAGCACCACGTGTACTGCAGCCAAAGTATCAGTGGTGTGTCTAGGGCATGAGGGAGAGAGGAATAAAGAGGAGAGAAGTAGGTGTATGAGGAATATAAAGGAGAAAATATCAATAAACAAAGCAAATAGAACAATATTTTTAAAACCAAATATGTTAAATAGCAGGATAGATTGAGTTCTATAGTCTTGGTTGGAAACCAGTCTACCGCAGAAAGTAATGGCAACCTACTGCTGGAAAATTTTCTGCCCGATCAGGTATGTCTCTTTCGAAACATGATCGCCTCACGTATGGCATTTAACAGAATGATTGATACACAAAAAAGCGTCAAATTTATTATTTTCTTTATAATCATTTCACCCTAAGTAAGGCGGAAACGCCACTTTTGCGCAGGGGTTTTACAGTAAGAAAATACAAAAGGCACAGTGGATGTCGAAAAAAAGATGAGAGAGGGATGGGAATCATGGAGATAAAGATGACAATTGACGTTTGGATATAGACATTGGTTAGTTCCAGTGACTTAACTCAAAGAGTTATAAGTTCAATACCAGGCTACAGCAGTGGTGAACAAATAACTTTTTTGTTTTTAAACATATCACCCCAAGCAAGGCGGCAACGCCACTGATGCGCAGGGGTCTACTTAAGAAGTAAAAAGATTGGAAAAGAAAGCTGGAAACCACATCCTAAACAGGGTACAAGGGATGAGCCTCTTCACCTGTTCAATAGACGTGGGTGGAGTGTGAATCGGGCGATAGTTTAGTCTATCTACTCCAATTGAGAAAAAAAAGAAAAGAGTAAGAAGATTTGAAAAAAGATTTGAAAAAAGAAAGCCGGAAACCACATCCTAAACAGGGAGCAATGGATGAGCCTCTTCACCTGTTCAAAAAGGTTATTCTGTCTACTCCAGTTGAGAAAAAAGAACAGAAAATAGTAAGAAGGTTGGAAAAAAGAAAGCCGGAAACCACATCCTAAACAGGGAACAAGAGATGAGCCTCTTCACCTGTTCAAAAGACGTGGGTGGAGTGTGAACCGGGCAATAGTTTAGTGTATCTACTCCAATTAAGGGAAATAACTACATGGCTACTAGAAGTGGCATCGCACAAGGAATGAGATTGGTATGCCCCAATGATTGTAATAAAGGGTTCGGTTCGAAATTCCTATCGTCTGAAGAAGGCTGGAGCATACAACGACCGAAATGTCATAAACATGGCAGTAAAGATGAGGACAATAGTTCGAACAATGTAAATAGTTTTGTTTTTGTTTATTTCTACTTTTGTAACAACTGCTTGCGAAATTGAAGATCCAAGTTCAAATTCCAGTTGCATTCGTTTCATTGACTTACGTGCAAAAACCCTTGGGAAAGGAATTAATCCGTCTCTTCTCTGTAATGGCAGCCTACTACAAGAAAATCTTCTGCCTAGTCAGTCATATCTCTTTCGAGATATAATCACCCAAGCGTGTATATCGTATGGCACTTAACTGATTGACTGAACGAACGCCTGTCATTTCACAGCCATTGTAGTCTTGTTTTCTTCAGTGTCATTACTCTTACTTTTGGTAGCGTTTTCATGCCATACTTTTGAAGACATTTGACCTTTATTTAATGACATCTGTTTTTGATAAGATCTACTTTTGATGATATGACACCCTTATCCTTCCTGGTCTGAAAATGATGTTGCGTGTCCTAACTGGTCGTAAGTTACGCGTACCTGAGTCTTCAGCTGTTTGCTTCCGTTCCGCCCCAGGTGATCCAAGATGTCAAATGATCAATTGAAGATCTTTCATTCTCTCTGCCACGCTGTGATTTCTGAGATCAGAGAAGCAAAAGACCTGGAGAAAATAGGCGGTAGGCTCTTCGTGCTGTTTTTCTCAACTACTGGAAACAAGAGGTGGTTGGATGCACATGCAGATATAAAGGGGAATAAGCATGAACAAGAGACAACAAGGCAGCAGGGAAGGCCAGTCTATGTGGACTAATGATTATATTATAATTCTCTGTGCATCAAAAGAGAGAGAATAATAAAAATAAAATAAAACTATAGGAACTAAAAATAAAATACGATCCAACTCTTTCAGAGTCCGCAAATTACTTGCTGCTACTATGGCTATATGTCGAGGGAATACGATCTTTATGTTCCTCTGATTATAAGTGATGTTTCTGTTACTAGCGTATGGAAGAGAGAAAGAGAGAGGGGGGGATTTTTCCGCGTCTTTCACTTCAAGTGATTTTCGTCTGTTTGATGTCCGATGCCAACGGCTTGAAACTCTTGTCTGTTCTGCTTTCGATTTTCAAATCTGTTGTGTTTTTGTTGAAATCGGTTCAATCTGGCGTGGGTGGGGAGGATATTGGAATGTCCTCCCAATAAAATATGTCAACTTCGTTCAGCTCATTCGCCCATATTTTTTTCTGCCATACCGGCTCCGCTTAGCTGACCTTATCCATTCAGTAGTCAGCATTAATTACAATTACATTCTTTGTGAATGATCCTTTTCAAAAATCTAAAGTTAATTTGTCGTTAGATCCTCTCTCTGGATCAGCTGGACATCGTCAAATTATTATCATATCAACATGTCATCCAACAATGCCATGTGTTTTGCCTCCCTACTTCTCTCGGCCACCCCGGTGTGTGTGTGTATGTATGTGTGTGTGTGTGTGTGTCTCACTCTCTCTCTCTCTCTCTCTCTCTCTCTCTCTCTTAAGAAAAGAATAAAAATTTATATATAAAAAATGTGTGTATGTATGTGTGTGTGTGTGTGTGTGTGTCTCTCTCTCTCTCTCTCTCTCTCTCTCTCTCTCTTAAGAAAAGAATAAAAATTTATATATAAAAATATAAAAATATATATACACACAGAGATATTTTCCAAATATCTATTCCTGGGTTCGAATCCAGGGTCCGTCGATATCCGTTTAACGTGTGTGCATAAAGAACACTTACAATGTTACAATGAGATCAGATCGCTTCGAATGACTGGTGAGGTTAACTTATAATAATCTATGTTATTACATTAAATTTTGTATTTACCCGAGAAAAATATAAGATTCCTTGAATAGTGCATTTGTCAAAACGTGCGCACAGCGAAATACCTACATATTAGTATAAAACAGATTTGGATGTCAGAAATGTAAACCCATTTTAATTTTTTCATAACTAACTCTCTGCTGTTCACCGTAACTGTTTTTTAATCTGTGTGTTTATTGTAATATTTAGGCAGAGTTCATGTTTTGCATAATTAGTTCCCCATATATGATTGAATTAAATCCCATTTATGAAATATCAAAAAAATGACCTCATCCATGAACACGATTTGATTTTTAAACTCTTAACAAATTTTATCCTGAGTATGACGATAAACTATATCCGGTAGCAAGGCGATTGGAGGTTTTGAGGAGCGTAGAACCACCCCTTTGCTGATGTTGTTCCCAGGTCCACTCTGACCCGGGGTGGTAACACCTATTAGGGTCCCAGCTATGGACAAATAGCGAACCTCCAAACCAAAATCAACAGTACATTTTTATAACAAAATAACAATACAACACTAATCTTTTTACTCTTATGTAGCCCCCATGCACATCAGTGGCAGTACCGCCTTGCTCGGGGTGATACAATTAAAAAAAAAGAAAAAAAAGCTAAAAAAGTATAAAAAATACTTTTTTATAATGAAATTATCAACAATACATTTTTGTAGTGAAATTACTATCAATACATTTTTTTTAAAATAATCAATAATATATTTCAGAATTTACAAACGATATATCTAAGAACCATATGTTTCTCTTGAATATATAAAACTATGCACAACAAATCGGTATTTGGAAGCATAAAATTACTTACAAAATTTTAGATTTCGGCATTAAATAACCCATAGAAGTTGATATGCCGCCAAACAAAATGAGCTGGCATCAGCCTAACAATTTTAAAAATAAATTTCATTGTTCAAACTATAAAAAGAACTTTTATCGAAAAACTTCTTCAAAACGCCATTAATGTTTTCACTTAGAATAAGAGTCGTTCGTTTACAATGGGAAAAAGTGTGTGTTTTTGGGGGGATTTTTTTTTCTAAATCCAAATTAAACGTTCCCAGATTCAGTTTTAATTTAAATCCTTTTTACAGTTGCAAGTTATTAGTTGCATAATTGTCTGAAAAGGCACCGGATTTTTTTTATTCTTTTTTTATTCTTTTCTTTTCCTTTCAGCAGTTATTCCTCTTTTGTCTGCACTTTTTCGCTGTTCTTTCATTCATTTCTCATTCATTTCTTCTGGCGGAAAAACTATGATTTTTCAAATGAAATTGTAAAGTCGTTTTAATTCGCGAACTCCAGTCAAGACTGACAAAACCAGAAGCGGTTCTAAATGAAGTAGACCTTTAAAACAAAGATTCGCTCCAAGATAATTTGTCTTTCTTATGATTTTTCCGTTCTCTTTTCTTTGCTTGCCTCTCTTAACGGACTTTATTTATTTATGTTTTTTAGTGTGCTTTAATTCTCTCATGCCCAAAGCTCTTGCTTCGCTGTATAAATACCCTTCCTCGAAAAAGAGATTAAAACCAGAGTCGCCAAGTATTCTTCGAGGAAGCAAATTAATTCTAATTTATGAATATAATATTCTCATGTTAATTCGAACTGTTGTTATATCTCGGTTGATATAGATGACAATATACACACAACGTTGGCGTAGTGAGTATGAGAGCTGGTTATACACTTTTTTGCTGTTATCTAGTAGTCACACCTATATCTACCAAGATGATAAAAATAGATCGAAATAATACAAGAATATTGAAAAATTATCTCAGAAATGAAATACTAAATTTTGAATATCATCCGGGCAACTGAATGACAAACTGGAGAAACATTATATAATGAGTTTCGTCTCCTAAAAATATATTATCAGACTAAAATTATGTCCTTGTTTATAGAATGATGTATTTGTAGAAGGCGTGAATATGAATTTAAATGTCTGTTAGAATTATACACCAACGGTAAACACTTTTAGGTACCTCCATTAAATTGCAAAAATAAAAAAAAACAACATAGTATGAATAAAAATGTCCAAAGCTTAATAAAACTAACTTTTTCCATCAAAATGTTTATAATATTATTAAGAGGAAAGATCAAAGTAATTTTTATTTATTTTTTAAAATTTTTTAATCCCTTCTAACATGTTCAAAATTTTGGCAGAAAATTTTGATTTGATTTGAGTTAGCGTTGCAGAAAATATTACGACTGTTTACAATCGATCACGTAATATTACACTTTTTTTGGTGACAAACACGTACATTTGGAAATTCTTGCAAAAATCAAATAATAGTCGGATGTTAATGAAATATTTAGTACACATTCATAAATGAATGAAATTATTTTTGAATTGTTATTTTTTAAAAACTTAGTGAAATATTTTTTTTAACTCTGTTGCCATCCCCACCTCCGCAAATCCATGAAATTTTAATAAATTGTCATTGGCTGCAAATTATTTTTTATTAGTTAAACATAGGAATATAAATCATCTATTTTTATTCTAAATTTTACGATATTATTCGAAAATCTTCTCCGAAGAGTAAAATAAAAAATGGAATAAAACTTTGATATAATTTAATTTAATAAGCTTTTAATTGGAATAAATAATAATAATTAAGGACATTATAGTCTGAAGAAAATAATTTTCGATTACTAATGAAATTTTAAAAGAATTGTTTATATTTTTTTATTATAATAATTCATAAAGTTTTAAAATATTTTTAAAATCTTTTAAAGAACTGTCATCCTAATTTTTTAGTTAAGAATTGATGATTATATTGCCTATCGAAAATTGAAAAGTTCAATAAAAATCGTTCACCAATTATATTTTTAAAATAAGTAAAAAGAAGAAATTTTGGTGTGTAAATATTTTTATTTTTATTAAGTACGATGTTCCATAGGAGTCAAATTGATTTTAGAAGTTAACAAGCGTTTTGGATTATTCCCCCTTACATAGAAAACCACAGAAGAACACATTTTCATTTTTACTCAATATTGTATTCCAGATGTTTGGCGCCATACATAGCGTTATTGACAACTTCAGGCTGTCATAAATCTTTCGTCACCCCGATAATGCAAATAAAAGAGAGCTACCGTAGCTACAAAGGTTGTTTTTATTGTAAACTTTTGTCAGTAAGCAATTATTACTTGATTGAAATCAGATAAAATTAAGTTTCAATTTTAAAAATTGACTTAAATAACGTGTCAGTGATGTATATTTTATTTTTGCAAGATTTTTAAAACATAAATTTGGCTATTGATTACGTAATGTGTCGATCAATAAAAAATGGCGGTATATTTAAAAAAACGTTTTTAATCAGAAAACGCGTTTTTTACATTTTATCCTTCAATTGCTTAACATTTTTCTGATATATACTCTCATTATAAATAGATGTAAAGTAAAATAAATATGCCTCTGAACTCTCCTCTGTCCCTTGAAGAAATGTGCCCCTGAATTCTCCTCTGTCCTTTCTAAGCACTACAACCTCTGCCTATCTTCCTCCTGCTTTCCTGCCTGTTGGAAGTCTTCTTCTGTGGTTCCAATATTCAAGAATACTGGTGAACCCTCTGACCCCGCAAATTACCGCCCTATCAGCCTTCTTCCGATCTTCGGCAAAGAACAGCCATTATCAATGCCGATGTCGTTCAGCATCTTACGGCCCACGGGCTCCTCTCGGACAAACAGTATGGCTTCCGCTTTACCAGGTCTACTGCTGATATGCTAACGACCATCACCAAGTATATATACCAGGTTCTCGACAAGAATGGTGAAACCAGAACTGTCGCCCTGGATATCTCTAAAGCATCAGACAGAGTATGGCATGCCGGCCTTCTACGGAAACTACGAAGCTACGGCATTACTGAACTTTAGTTGGACTTAATCCAGTCATTCCTCTCCAACCGCACACTGAAGGTGGTTTTAAACGGACATGCCTCCCAGAACTAACCCTACAAACGCGGGTGTGCCCCAAGGCTCTATACTAGGTCCTACGCTCTTTCTAATCTACATCAATGATCTCCTCGATGCCATAAGATCAGAAGTAGGCATGTACGCCGATGATACCACAGTTTACGCTCGCCTCGATCAACAATCTGGTGTTGATGACAAGGCGAACCTCGCGGCTGAGCTTGAAAAGGACCTCCAATCCGTGGTTGATTGGGGTAGGAAATGGCTCGTAAAATTCAATTCTTCCAAAATGAAGCTGCTGTCAATTAACCACCACAGAAAACCGCACCTCCCTCCCATTAGCATGGAACAGGCATGCCTCTCAGAGAGTAAAACACTATGCCTGCTTGGCCTGACACTCTCAGCGGACCTCAAGTGGAATGACTACGTCGAATCCATTGCTAAATCCGCTGCTATGAAAGTCGGCTCTTTGTGCAGGGCCAGGAAATTTTTTCCGTCTGAATCTATCCTGCACTTATACAAATCTACCATCCGCCCGTGCTTTGAATACTGTTGCCACATCTGTTCGGGTGCCCCTGCTATTCTCCTCGGGCTTCTTGACAAAATACAGTGAAGAATCTCTAATCCGACTTGGCTGACCGCCTGCAGTCACTCTCTCACCGGCGTGACGTGGCTTCCCTGTGCCTCTTCTATAAATACTTTCATGGCTTCTGCTCTGATGAACTTAAATCACTAGTGCCTCCCCCTAGGTGTGAGTTTGCACGAGATACTAGATTGGCAACTAGGTCCCACCCTTTTACAGTGAAACCGATGAAATGTAACCGCAATTTCTACTCCAACAGCTTCTTTTCTCGCACTTCCCGCCTGTGGAATTCCCTTCTGCATGCTTGCTTCCCCGACGGCTATAACCTCCAGGAGTTTAAATGTAGGGTCAATAGACACCTCCTAATACACTAACCCTCCCATTCTCTCCAACTCTCTCCCCCTATGTACATCCTAACTCGTCTATCACCCTGTATAACCCCCTGCGCTACAGTGGCAGTAGAATGCCTTGCTTGGGGTGACATGATTAAAAAAAATATCATTTAAATTCTCTAGCATGGCAAATATAGAAACAAATACTAAATATTCCTTGTGAAATTCCTGTACACTATTGATATGACTTACTGCTAAATTTTCAATATCTTATCAAACCATTGCATGTTATTTAAAGCCAAAAATACTTTCAGATTGTAAATTTTTTTAGAGTGATAATAATAATTTAGCTGTATCAGTTTTACTAATTAACCCATAGCATAAAAGATTATTACGAACCAATCAGGAATTGAAACTCGGCTCAGTTCCTAGCTATTTTCCATTACACCAACCGCACATCCAAGCTTAGAGCACCTGATATTCCCAAATGTTAACCCATCCAGATACTGAACAGGATCGTCGTTGTTTAACTTTGGTGACCGAATGGGAACCGATGTTTCAACCTGATGTGACCCTTAGCCACCAGTCACATAGCCTGAGGTTATAAGCTTATGCAGATATGAAACAATAGACGATTTATTCGTCCCCACGAATTGTATAAATGGACTTAACTAGGTACCTCCATTACATAACATCCAGCATAAAAAAGGTTTAAAAGGTTCAAAACTTAATGAAACGAACTTTTTCTATCAAAATGTTTATAATATTATGAAGAGGAAAGATCAAAGTAAATTTTATTTATTTTATAAATTTTTTTCAATCCCTTTTAACATGTTCGAAATTTGGGCAGAAAATTTTGTTTTGATTTGGCGTTAGCGTGGTCGAAAATGTTACGACTATTTTACAATGGATTACGTAATTTTTTTTTTTACGTAACTCACTTTTTCGGTGACAAACACATTAATTAGGAAATTCTCGCAAAAATCAAATATGTGTCGGATTTTAATGAAACTTTCAGTACTCATTCACAAATGAATAAAATTATTTTTGAAATTATAACTTTTTAAAATACTGAGGAAATTTTTTTTAACTCTGTTAGCCACTCTCCCTTCAAGTAAATTCTTCATAAATTTACTTGAAGGGAGGGGGTAATTTTAATAAATTTTAATTTTCTGGTATTTACTGTTTTATTAGTTAAACACAGAACTCATCGGGAAATATAAATCATGTATTTTTTTATTTAAAATTATCATTCACTATACGAAAATCTGCTCCGAAGAGAAAAAATGCAATAGACCTTTGATATAATTTAATTTGATAAGCTTTTAATTGCTGGAATAAATAATAAAAATTAAGGACATTATAATCTGAAGAAAAAACATTTTTTTGATTACTAATAAAATTTTAAAAGAATTGTTTTCATTTTTTTATTATAAATAATTCATAAAATTTTTAAAATATTTTAAAAATCTTTTAAAGAACTGAATCGTTTTTTTATTAGTTAAGAATTGATAATTATACTGCGTATAAAAAAATTAATAAAAACTTTTCACACAGTATATTTTTCAAAAGAAAAAAATATTTGCGCAAATACGTTCAAAGTTATAAAGTACGATGTTCAAATTTATAAAATACGGTGTTCCATATGGGTCAAAATGATTTTATAAGTTAACAAGCGTTCTGGGTTATTCCCCCTTAGTAAAACATAGAAGAACGCAATTTCAATCTTACGATATTTTATTATCTGCGTTTCTAAAATGTTTATTTATTCAGAAAGAATATTCAAATATCCAGCTATAAATCTAAACTAAAATTCTATAAAATATTATATAAGTGCTGAAATTATTACGTTAAATTTTTAATTTTAATATTTACTTAACCCCCCCCCCCCAAAAAAAATTAAAATTTTTTAGCACGATTGGTCACCATACATTGCGTTTCTCTCAACATCCGGTAGCAGTCATCTGTCAGGACCTCCATGACTTACATAACAAAAAAAAAGGCTACCGTAATTAATTTTTTATTATAAATTTCTGGCAGTAAGTAATTATTAATTGATTGAAAATAGATAAAGGTAAGTTTTAATTTTAAAATTTGACTTAAATAACGTGCCAGTGCGGTATATTTTATTTTTTAAAGATTTTTAAAAACAGAAATTTGGCTACTGTTTACGTAATGTGTCAATCAATCAAAAATGGCGGTATTTTTTTTAAAAATTGATAAAACTTTAAAATTTTAGATTTCAATCAATATAATTTCGGTTAAAAATACACCAGTATGTTTTACTTACTAGAATTATTAAACTTTAATCTCTTGGCTTTCAATTAAAACTAATTTTAAAGCTTGAAGATGACTTATTTATTTTTAAAATTTTAATTTAAATTTAGGTATAGAAAAATGACTGGACTCCACTGGAGGTACCTAGACCTAACTAAGTATGAAATCTGACATAATGCGTAAAAAGTTAATTATTGTAGCTATGAGAGTCATGGGATGAAAATCGTTTCCTTGTACAATGATTATTGAAGCCATAGAAATAGAAAACCATATATCCAAGGTGACAATTAGTTTAGGTTTTTGAGAAAAAGTAGCAAGGATATTCCGGACAGACACGAAAATTGCGTGCGTCCACGGATAATGCAATAACGGGACCAGTACTCACGTATAACGCAATAACATGGTCAGCAGGTTTACTGATACTGATTATAATTAACTAAAAAAGTATAAACTTTTCAATCCAATAGTGGGGCCTCTCAGCCTATCAGTCAAAGCAATCTACAGTATACAGTGCGTTTGATGGTTATTGCACAGTCATCTATCAACAAAAGTACCATTTTAGGCAACAAGCATCGTTTTTATTCGCCTTAAACGGTCTTTATATTTCGTCATTGGACCGGAAAATATTAACGTTGTGTCGCTGCGTCAAGCGAATTAAGTTCACAGGTTTTCAGCTAGTAACTTGAAATGGGTGGTCCTCAACTAGTGACAGTGTAAGGTGTCTCTTTACCAGTACCAACGTTGATTGCTTCTTTACCGGTAGTGTCCTTTTAACAGTACCAGGCGTTTGGTGGTACTTCTTTAATACACGATTTGTGTAATCCTCCACCAGAGTATCAGAGTTGGGTGACACTTTAATAGTACCAGTGTTAGGCGTTACTACTTCAGTACACGAATGGGTGTTCCTTCGCCAGTACTAGAGTAAGGTGTCTTTTAAAATATACCAGGCGTTGGATCTAGCTACTTCAGAACACGAATTGGGTGTTTCTCCACCAGTGACATAGTTGGGTGTCCCTTTAACAGTACCAGTGATGAGTGATACTGCTTCAGTACACGATTTGGGTATTCCTCTACCAGTACCAGAGTTGGGTGTCCTTTTAACAGTACCAGAGAAACAGGATTTCGAGTTCTATTTTCAAGAGCTTTCCTTGCCTAATGTAACACGAGTAACCTACTGCCTTTATCTCTGCCTAAATTTCTGGAGAATTAATATCTTTTTCACTTGTCGTTTCCCCTCAGGATGTAAGTGATCATGGCTCTACACGACTTACTGTTTTTTTCTAGCTCTTAATAAACTATTTCTTTCTCCTAACCCTATTCTGCCATCCATTTAGTCAAACTCACTAAATATGATATGCGTTGTTCTCCTCTGTCCCTTTTGCTCTCTATCTGTCCTGTGAGTATCAGATTCTCCAATCCCTACTTGCTCATCATGTGCCCCAGAAACCTCCAACTGTCCCTTTTTTATGTTATGCATGTGTTTCTTTTTGTTTTAAGTTTCCCTGAAACTTCATCATTGCTCATATATTCGATCCTTGTTATTATGACACCACTCATGGTGTGAAAGATTGACTGGCGATCTAACTTATATTTGTAAAGAAAAAAACAGTATTTTTCATGTTAAAACAATGCGATACCATGAATTTTCTGGTTTGTCTCACATATAGAGTATAGCGGATGTGCTTTTGGTGACTTGGGACGAGAAATCGGAGAGCAGAGTTCGAATTTCAATTAAATTCGTTGCATTCACTTGCGCACAAATACCATTGGGAAAGGTATTAATCTGTCTCTTTCCTCCAGCTATGGGTCAAATAACAGGAAAGATTGGGTTCTATTGCCTTGGTTAGCAACAAGTCTACCTCAAAAAGTAAAGGCAACCTACTCTGGGAAAATCTGCCCGATCTCGAAAGCATGTGCAACGTATGGCACTTATTTAACTGATAGAGTACAGTGTGAGACGTGAAATTGTAAGCATAGAAGGGATTAGGTGTTAGGTACAGTCGTAGGATTTAGACTTAAGTGTTTTCATTTTATATATAAATTGTTCTTGAAATGAATGACATAAAGCAAATCTTTAGAGATTATGTTTGTTTTGATCAGAGATATAACACACTTTCAGATAGAGGATGACACCTTTGAAAGTCAGGACAAATGAGCATGAGATCCCGGAACATTCAAAATCCTCTGAAAGGTGGATGAGAGCGATGCAAAGCCACAATTTTGATTGACTCTCCAGTTAGAGAAGGGCTGGTATGAAGCTTCTCTTCCCGACCTCTGATACAACACAAGGCCATTATTTTGCCTGGAGCACCAATAATATTACTTTTGGGTGAGGGCTTTCTTTCCACCCCTTCAAGTTGTATGACACAAGACCATTGGTCAAGCATTATTATTGGCTAGCCAATACCATTAGTCAAGCATTATTATTAGCTGGCCAATCAGGGAAGTTCAATTGGGGTTTGCTTCCCCAGAAAATAATTGTCAAAAACAGAAGATCTAACTGGTCTCGCCGTTATTAGACCAACACTGTCTCTGTTGGTTGAGCTTGATGCCTCATTCAGCTAAAGACACCTTCTCTGTGCCGCTTTTTTTTTCTCTCGATCAGCTGCCTTCATTTAAATAGCTGAACGACTCTGGACTGTTTAGCCATAACTGCAACCACCAGTTAACCTCTTCCTTTCAGCTTAAGAATTTCTTATACGGGGAAATTATTTCAAATCCTTTTTGTTTATGTATTCATGATCTTAATCAACCATACTACCACAAGTAAAAGTTGTTATTTTTACGCTTCTTAATGAGTATTGTTGAAGATAATTAAGTTTCAAGCATCATCAGGACAGAAAAAGAGTCAGAGTGTGATCTTGGATAATGCTTCACCGATATTCCTGCGTTTACTGAAATACAACGTATGGTTTGGTGCCGAACGGGATCGCCGGACATAGACCAACAGATACGTTAAGAGTGGCATTCTGTAAAGCACGCAGAAACAGGGCCACAGTATCCTCAGTATCCTTCTGTAGGACCACATTTATGTTTCTTGAAGACTCCTCTTCATTTTTGAGATCATCTGGCACGATGGAAAAACAGGCAAACACAGATATCACGTAAGTATTTAGTATTCTTTTCTTTCTTTCTAGCGATTTCTTTAACTTTTTAGAACTTTGCTAAACTTTATAAATGCTTCTTTGGTTATATTAAAAAGCCTTCGGATTTCAGTGTCACACTTTACGTCCTCTGTTAAAACATTTCCTAAATATCTCAATTTCTTTTTGCACTTTTTAAAATTTTGATATCGCACTTTGGGCTAAACATTTGGTATAACAATCATACATTCTGTTTTATTGCAGTTGTAGTTTAGTCCTTTCTTCTTGATTTCCTTCACGACTTTATGTGTGAATTTTTGTAGTACTAACGGTATAGCTCGGCGTTGCTCGGGTGTAATGAAAGCTTTAAAACTAATCCATGGTCCTGGAACTCAGACTCTTTGGACGTTGGCACGAAAGACTAAAGAGCAATAGTTGTTTCCAGTTAAAGCGAAACCGTAGACTGAAAGAAAAATGAATGGATGTAAGTCAAAAGTTGATTTCCTGGTATCGATATCAAATAAGTGTTTTTCGTCGTAAACTGGATTTAGATGGCTAAATAATTCCTCTGAGTAAATGGTATCATGGCTGAGACTAAGAACTACAATCATTATCTACTTAGAGCCAAACCCGAAGCAAAAACTAAAATAAAAGGGCTGAAAAACTGATTTTGATCAGACCCAGTAGGATATCGGGGTATCGAATTCCAATATCGGAGTCAAATAAGTCATCCAAGGATAAACTAACCTAAGTAAGTCCATGAAAACTTATCATACCCATCGGGAGTAAAATTGGAGAAAATGAGCCATATTGATGGCTGAATATCGGTTTTTGATCAGATTCGATAGAATATCGGGGGTATCGATTAACGATATCGGGGATATTATCAATTTTCTGCACTATTGTAAAAACTGTAACCTTGAAACTTCTGAATATCGTTTCCTATGTCTTTGTCTAAGAGTGTATCAAATTTGATTAAAATCGGACCACTCCTTCTATAACCCGATTTTTTCGATTATCGATTTTCGATATTTATCGGGGGTACCTTGACACAAAACCTAGCTAAGAACACTCGCAGATGCTTATAGTACAACTGTGTAAATTTTCAAGAAAATCAGTTCAGCCGTTTCGGAGTCTATAGGTAACGGACACAGACACACACACATACACACACAAAGTTCCATTTATAAATAAGTTTAGATTTAGATTATTTCTGTGTCTGCTATCAACACTGTCTTATCTTAATTTTTTGTATTGTTAAAATTGTTAGAAATCACTCCAGGAATTCTAGTTCTCTCAGAATTGACTTGCTTTGTCTTCTTTTTCTTCTTTTATGAGGGCCATGTCCTTTCTGGATGTAGACGATCATGGCTTTCCACATCTCCCTATCCCTGGTGGCTCTTAGCACGCTTTCTCCTGTTGAACCATGCAAACTTTGTTCCGTCATCCACCTGATCAGGTCCTTTAAATGTTTTATCCGCTGCTTTCCCTTGTCTCTTTTTCCCTCTATCTGGCCTGTTAGTATCAGGTTCTCCAAGCCCTCCTTCCTCATTGCATGCCCCAGGAACTTTAGTTGTCTATTAATTTCAAAATCTTAGTTAATATCGTTAGACCAAATCTGTGGTTAATTGTTTTAGCTGGTGACTCGTTAGATTTACATTTGAAAGAACGATATGAAGAGTACTTAATCAGAAATATTCTCTTGGCTGTCTCTCTCAAAGACATACGGTCCCATTAAAATGCGGGAGTGTTTTATTTTTTAATATAACAATAAGCGTGTTTCTTCTTGGTTCACACTTTTCTATGAAGAACGATGTTCAAAAATTTAAAGTAATCTCAATCCTCATTATTTTCTGTTGTTTTTTTTCTATTTACTAACAGGGTCCTGGGTATGACGATAAACTACAACCAGCGGCAAATTCCTGACGGGAGATTTAAGGTTTTGAGGAGCGTGCAACAACCTATTAATTGCTATTAATGAGGAAGGAGAGCTTGGAGAAGCTGATACTATTGCTTCCAGGTTCACGCTGGACAGGGGTGGTAACACTTGTTTGGGTCCCAGGTGTGGGCATTTAGTAAAACCCCAAATAAAACACGATGAAAGTATAAAAAGACATTTTTCTAGTAAAAAACATCATTAATGCATTTTTATGTTAAAAAAAGCAAATTTATCTATTTACAGTAAAATTAGAAGCAACACGTTTTTAGAGCAACATGATCAGCAATACAATTTATCTGTAGTTGAAGACATACAGTCGCACTCAAAATGTATTTAGTTAAAGGCATACAGTTTCTTTCAAAATATGTTTGGCTGAAGGCGTACAGTTGCGCTCAAAATATGTCTGTCTAAAAGAATACAGTTGCGTTCAAAATGTATTTGTCTAAAGGCATGCAATTGCGCTTAAATTTATTTAATTTAAGCTATAAAATTGATCAAATTATTTACATTTTGACGTTGAATGATCTACGGAGGTTGAAATGTTGTTTAACAAAATCAAAGACACCCAACATAAAAGAACTTTCATCACATTAAGCCATATAATATCCGACTATTTCTTAAGGAAATCAAACTGTATTTCAAAATAAAACTTTAATAAAACTACAATATAAAACACTCATATCACCTCATGTTAGTAATTATGTCCACACAAACATGTATATACATAACATGTTAGTATTATCTACCATGTTAAAGCAGAGTAATATATGGTATTTTTCTTATTTCAAAGATCCCTAGAAAATTAAATTTTGGCATTAAATGACCCATAAGAAGTTAATAAGCTGTTAAACTAATAAACACCAACACCTCTTCACTAACGTTTCCTTCATCTTCTGTCACTCTTAGTGACCTCTTGCATCTCAGTGGCTTTATTGTCTTTCATGGAGGTAAATGGTTACAAAATAAATGTACTAACAGCGGGATTATTTCAGACGGGTAAACCGATAATTTTCCCGAGTATAGAACGTCGTAACAAAAGGAACATGATCTATCTCATCCGGAGTCGCTGGCTACATTAGTTATTACGGTTAACTAGTAGGCCACCTCTATACCTCCTTCCAGCAAGAACAACGATACTTTCACAAAAGTGCCCAAATCTAAAATGTGCTTTTGCCGACAGAAATGTACAAGTTATTATTTTTTTAAAAATAGGCTTTCGGCCATATCACGTTGAAACACGATATTTCAATGTGGCCTTAAACCGTATTTCAATTCCAGTAGGGTCCTTTACATTATTCCCTTGTGCGCAAATAACCTTAGGAAATGTATGAATCCACTTTTTCTTTCCTAACTATGGCTTAATCATTATTTTCCTCAAAAGCCTATTACAATCTAAAAAAGAAAACATGCTGGTATTAAATAACTTGCAAAAAGGTTGATAAGTCGTAAAACACATATAAATATTCATATGTAATTTAAAAACTGCTTTCTTTGTGACTGAGACAATTGTATATTTCTCCATGCAAGCGCCAATTATCTTATATCCCCTGGGCGCCTTCTTCTTTGCCTATACATTTATAATAATTCTGTAATAATTCTCAAATAATGAGGCCTGTAGACGAAACGTAAATAGTTAAACTGATTAAAATAAGCGAAACGTGTATCCAAATATAGGTATACACTAAAAATAATAGATAGATAGATAGATAGATAGATAAATAGATAGATAGATAGATAGATAGATAGATAGATAGATAGATAGATAGATAGATAGATAGATAACGATTTGTACCCACAGAAATTACTAATGGCTTTAAAAAGAACAGACGTCATATTATTTAAACCCGAGGAACCTTTCGGCCAACTCTTATCAAGGGTTCACGTTGGCTTTAATTTTAAGGGAATTAAGGAAAAGGAACAAGGCAAAATAAATTACTTACAATGCTGGGTGATGATGGAACTCGTTTAAAAATAAATTTATTGAAAAAAAAAACACATAAAATGTAAGGGGGGTGCACACATGTAATTCCACAAGAGTGTTTAAAAGTGAAAAAATGTTCCACTCACAGACTCACCAGCAATTGTAAGGAGCATAAAAACCGCTCTTTCTGTCTGCACAGGCTCGGCTGTTGAATTTTCAAGCAAATTGCTTCCAAAATACGTAGATGATGTGTAGACCGAGCACTGCGCAAGACAGTAAACCAGCTGTCCTCATATGCCTCGGCATATGAGGACAGCTGGTTTGGAAGCAGTTTCTTGAAACAATATGACGTCTGTTCTTTTTAAAGATATATAGATATATATATATATATAGTCATCCGCGGACAGATCTATTTCGCTGTATCACAGCTCATCAATACGTTTAAACATCCGATTGCTTTTGACCCAGGATTTTAGCGTCTGATATATCATACGCCAGTAGCCAGAGTGCTCTAATTCATTACTGAATGAGCGATGCGTAAATGCTAGAGTAGCTGCTGTTTTCTCAAAGTCTTCCATTCTTCCAGAGTGCTCAATCAGGGTGTGAGAGCGTAACATATATATATATATATATATATATATATATATATGTGTGTGTGTGTGTGTGTGTGTGTGTGTGTGTGTGTGTGTGTGTGTGTGTGTTAAGAATCAAACAAAATGATATAAACATCGAATATTTTCATAAATGTCAAATATAATTCACAGATTCCTGAAAAAAATATTCAGAAATATCCGTTATATGTCAACAAACATATTAACAGCAAATATAGTGGTTAATTGAAAACACCGACTAAATTCGATCTGATTTATTGTTCGGTAGCAGACCGGAAGCAGAAATCGATTTAATATATCTTCACTTGCTGAGGAATTAATTGATGATTTAGCAGCTTTTCTTTCCTCGATTCGGCAGCTTCTCTGCCTTACTCTAAATACGTATACCTGCAAGCTTATTCAAATAGCTTTTGATTAAACTTAAATTAATGTGGCATTAAGCTAAATGCGTAGAAGCATGTAGACAGAGTGACTGTATCACAAAAGAGGGGATACATTGTTCTCGTCTGAAATTATTACTTGACCAGACAAAAATAAATATCAGTACCAAACAGGTTCGTAACATCTGATAAGCAAAATCCCAATTTGCCTACCTAGCCATTTGAGATACATTCTGCTATCCTTGCATTCACTTACGCACAAATACCCTTGGGAAAGGTATTAATCCGTCTCTTCTCTCCAGTTATGGGTTAAATAATAGGACCGATTGGGTCTGTAGCCTTGGTCGGCAACCAATCTACCGCAGAAAGCAATGACAACCTACTGCGAGATAATCTTCTGCCCAGTCAGCCATGTCTCTTTCGAGATATGATCGCCAAAGCGTGTATCACGTATGGCACTTAACTGACTGACTGCTTTGTAGTGTAAAAGATATCAGCTCATTATAAGAAATCGGGGAGTCGAATTCCAGTCGGTTTCGTTTCATTCACTTATACATGTACTCTTAAGAAAAATATGAATTCATCTCTTCTCCCTCAAACTATAGGTTAAATAGCAGAACAGATTGTATTACTATAGCCTTGCTTGGCAATCAGAATACTGCAGAAAGTAATGTCAACCTACTGCATCTTCTACCTTGTTAGCCACGTCTCTTTCGAAACATGATCATCCAAGTGTGTATCACGTATAGTAGTTAACTGACTGAATACTCGAAGCATGAGACAATATATCCCAAACATTTTTAAAGCACAATATAATGCCAATATTTTTTAAATAGTGAATAGGATGTTTTGGCTAATTTTAAATAATTTATGGCTACTGAATCTAACAATTAGCATCTATTTTCAAACATTGGCTTTAGTCTATCTGTCCTTATCCTACATAAAAACTGGACATGATTTGGTAAGGTAATTTTAAATGTGAAGAAAAAATATTTGCTCATTTGAAACTTAAGCACAGTTTTAGTGTGAAATAAAACACAACTTCTGAAATACGAAAAACATATAACAGAATAAACGATTAGAATTTGAATATAGAAAACAATTGATAGTCGTGGTAAGAACCTTCACTTTTTTAAATCAATAGCACTCGGCAGAGAAAAATTCCATAAAAAGAAAAAAGGCAACTAAGAGTGAAAGAAAATGACATTTTAGAAGGAACTGGAAAAATACACCTAAACAGGAAAAACATGTTAAATTACTATTTTTATTGTCATGTTTTAAGTTTCAACAGTAGTCAGTCATATTTTTTTGTTTAGATACAGAGTAAATATCAGGCATTATATCCAAGAAGTTTATGATATTTACATCCATAAATTAGAACAATACAATTACACAGTCATCATGATCATGCATTATATACAAAGACTGTATAATGTTTTAATACACACCTTCGGACAATACAATTACACAGTCATTATGATCATACATTATATCCAAAGACTGTATAATGTTTTAATACACACCTTAGAACAATACAATTACATAGTCATTACGATCATGAATTATATCCAAAGACTGTATAATGTTTTAATCCACACCTTAGAACAATAGAATTACAGTCATCATGATCATGCATTATGTCCAAAGACTGTATAATGTTTTAATTCACAACTTAGAACAATACAATTACACAGTTATCATGATTATGCATGATATCCGGAGACTGTATAATGATTTAATCGACACCATATAACAATATAATTACACAGTCATCATGATCATGCGTTATATTCAAAGAATGTATAATGTTTTAATCCACACCTTATAACAATACAATTACACAGTCATTATGATCATGCATTATATCCAAAGACTGTATAATGTTTTAATAAACACCTTAGAACAATAGAATTACACAGTTATCATGATCATGTAAAATATCGAAAGACTGTATAATGTTTTAATCCACGCCTTAGAACAATACAATTACACAGTCATCATGATCATGCATTATATCCAAAGACTGTATAATGTTTTAGTCAACATCTTAGAACAATGCAATTACAAAGTCATTATGATCATCCATTATATCCAAAGACATTCATAGAATAACAGTTTCTTCTCTTGTACCTTTTGCTTCCGATCTCTTGCTTTCCAGTCAACTTTGACCATCAAAAATGTAAATGCAATGACAATTCTTATCCTATGTTTCCTTAAGTTTTGTTCTTTAATTGTTCTCTCTCCTTAATAATATTCTTCTTTGTTCATATTTTTTCACACTTTGTAATTCCTTGGGTCTTACTCATTTTGGCTAACGGTCATATCACGTTGAATACATCGGTTCTCGCGCGATCATCGAAGTTAAGCAACGTTGATCCTGGTCAGTACTTAAATGGGTGACCGCTTGGGTTCTGTAAGCGTTTAGTGACGGATGTGCGTTGTGGTGCAGTGGATATCGGCTAGGAAAGAAAAATCGGTGAGCCGACTTCGAATTCCAATTAAATACCCTGAATTCACTTAAGCACTGGTACCCTTGAGAAAGGTATTAATCATTCCCTTCCCTCCAGTTATGGGTTAAATAATAGGGTAAGACTTGGGGACCTTACCCTTAACCCTCTAGGGCCATTCGTATCATATTTGATACAGTATGAAAACAAGCCTTGAAAGAAATATTTTCCTGAAAAATTTTTTAAGAGAAATATTTTATAAATTTCAAATGAAAGCAGTACTGACTGCTCAGTCAATGAATACCAAATGTTTCCTTATAGGGAAATACCAAATGTTTCCTTATAGGGAAATACTGTATCAAATATGATACGAATGGCCCTAGAGGGTTAAAAACAAAATCCCAATGAATCTTGATACTTGAAAAGAAAAAAAAGTATTACTAGACACAAAAAATTATATAAAAACAACAATGAATTGTTGAAAGAAAAAGGTATTACCAGCAATAAATAAATAAAATTTAGTTGGCAATAAATGACCCGCCGAGGTTGATATGCCATAAAACAACCAATCAACTTAGTCATTTTATTGCATTCGTTGGGATTTAAAAATGTTTGAATGCCCGTATACATATTTTGATACTGAAACCCACGCAAGACAAGGCTCTGGAGCCACTCAAAATAAAGGTTACTGATAAACTAGTAATGAGGGATAACGTAACTGATAAGAATTGGAGATTATGAGGATAAAAAAAATATATAACGACAGACTTTGACTTGCATATTTTTCTTTCTGTCAGTCGATTTGCAATATTATTCTGTTCACATCTATCTATCTATCTATCTATCTATCTATCTATCTATCTATCTATCTGTCTTAGATTCTTTGTCAATCCATCTATCTACCTCACTGTATGTTCATATATCTATCTCACTGACTGTTCATAGTTATCTTACAGTATGTTTATATCTATCAATTTGTCTATATATCTCGCAGTTTCATATCTATCTATCTATCTATCTATCTATCTATCTATCTATCTATCTTTTCATACCTGTCTCACGGCATATTCATATCTCTCTATCTCACAGTCCGTTCATATTTATCTATTTGTCTATCTAATCGCTGCATGGGGTAAAAGGTTATTGAATGAGGTTTGTAATATGAATATCAGACAAGGTAAATTAAAGTGAAGAGAACACGAATAAGGGTAAATAACGATTTAACCTAAAAAAGGCTCGAGATTGTAGTGTACAAGGAAGCATCCACGCGGGAGACTGAGTGGAATGTTATTCTTACATTTAGAATACGTAAGCAGTGAGAGTAATCCTAGTTTGCAAAAATAACATGGCGTGTCGTAGTCGTAAAGGTGCATGTGCCGATATGTGCTTTCAAGTCAGTTTATATCCGATTGTGTACGCATCTATAGTCGTATAATATGTCGGCGTGTATATGTGCGGTATAACTTCCAAACAGTTGAGCACATTATAGATGCGCGCTTTGGATGTTTGTGTATAACCTATTGCATCTTGCAGCTTATTCACTTATGCATTAACACCACTTGCCCTCATTTATTTCGTGAATTTATTCCATTTTTCCCATGTTGAATCCTTAAACTGGTCCTTTACTGAATCTTACTCCAAGGACAAACGCCAATCTACGAAACCGAAGTCACTTTCAAAGGCTGTTTTCATTCGCCCCGATAGCCAAACTGTATCTAGTTTGACAAGAGAAGTTTAAGCTGAAATATCAAACGAGAATGAGTAGGGAATCAATTTTAAATCAAGCTTAAGAGAATAAACGCTTTGTCTAGGAAATGACAGAATGTCACTTTTTCCCATAAGCAAGATCAATTCTTACTTGCTAATGCGGTGGTCTCTACATCAGGAACACTCACGCGTTGTAGGCACAATTAATAAGATACAAAGAGACGCTTACGAGACAGATTAGCGATTAGAAGCTGTTTCGTCGCACAATCGAAATATAAATTGTGGTTGTCCATAAATGGATTTTATCAGTGAATCCAATCCATGGACTCTATTCTACAGTGCGTCCTATCTATCTATCTATCTATCTATCTATCTATCTATCTATCTATCTATCTATCTATCTATGTCTGTTTATCTATCTATCTATCTATCTATCTATCTATCTATCTATCTATCTATCTATCTATTTCAGTCTGTATATCTATCTATCTATCTATCTATCTATCTATCTATCTATCATTTCAGTCTGTTTATCTATCTATCTATCTATCTATCTATCTATCTATTTCAGTCTGATTATCTATCTATTTCAGTCTTTTTATCTATCTATCTAGCTAGCTAGCTAGCTAGCTATCTATTTCAGTCTGTTTATCTATCTAGCTATCTATCTAGCTACCTAGCTAGCAAGCTATCTATCTATCTATGAGCCTCTTAGGTGTGCATTTGTTTTGTGAGTGCTTATTTTATCTTGTTTTTTTATATTAGATTATTTTCTTTAATAATTTATTTTTGTATATGTGTAGGTTGGCTTTTTAACATTTTGTGACATCTCCAGTACGATCGCTTTTTAAAGGCTAAGATGTATACTTCTGTACACTTCGCCCAACCTCAATAGTTCTTCGTGCGAAGCTCTATATTTTTTTTAAATATTCTGAATTTAAATTAAACTACTTGATTTTTCTGCTCTGATGAAACAGGCATATTTGATATGCCTGCCGAAATAAATCCGGATTTACAAACTTTTAATTATGTGTTGATTTTTCTTTTCTGTATATCATATTGCTCTGGATAAAATTCATTGAGCTCCCTATTTTTATCTATTCAATATTTTTTATTAATTAGATAAATCTTTTTGATTACCCTTTCCTTTTTTACGGATATGTTATTATTTCTTATATATATATATATGTGTGTGTGTGTGTGTGTGTGTGTGTGAATTATATATATATATATATATATATATATATAATACACAGACGGTTGTTTACTAAAACAGATCTCTATGTTAATAACAAACGGCGTTCAGGGAGTCTTATCGGAATACCACAATGCCGTTTAATAATCCATATATATATATAGTAGTAGTAGTAGTAGTATGCAGCATTCACCCTAGTCGGGTTGAGCCGGCTTCCTCCCTGACGGAGCAAGTCTCATTGGGATTTGTTTAAGGGCAGGGTCCCAAGTCCTACCCTGTTATTTAACCCATAACTGGAGGGAAAGGACGGATTAATACCTTTCCCAAGGGTACCAGCGCGCAAGTGACTGCAGGGCATTCAACTGGAATTCGAACTCGGCTCACCGATTTCTCTTTCCGAGAATATATATATATATATATATATATATATATATATATATATATATATATATATATATATATATTGATTGTTTTTTGGTCCTAATAGGGTTAGACCAGTACAAATTTGTATTAAAAAGTGTTCTATGCAATTATATTGTAGAACTTTTTAATATTTTTTTTATTTTTAAACGAGTTATTTCGCTACCCAGGTTTCTACCATGAGTGTTGTCTTCAGGCGATTTTAAATAACTGATTTTACCGTTTACCGTTTTTCTTTTTAAGAACGCTCTTGTAACGGTGTTTTATTTAAACGTTCACGTGTCAAAGAATTTATGAACGCGCGTTGTTTAAATTCGAACGAATTATGACGTTTTCAGTCATGTTTGTATAAACCTAAGAGGTATTTCTTAGTGTGGATTTAGTCATAAGTTTCTGTTCTTTCATTTAACAGTTCGTCTTTATTTGGGTTTGTCATAATGTCTAATTTCTCCTCCTAGCACAGTCTACATATTTGTCCACCATTGTAAGGCTTGGCTGTTTTTACAATGCTCCACGTTATGTGTCGATCTTTTTCATATTTTGATTTCAATTTCCAGACATGGTTAACCAATTTTGTGTTGTTTTTTTAATTTTTCTATTTTAAATGTAGATCTGTGGTTGAACCACCTGGTCTTAAAACTGTATTTGGTTGAGCCCAAATATATTTTGTTTGGGTCATGTACCTCTGCCTTATAAATTATTTCTTTTGTGCTGCAGAGATCTTGAAGTGGACATTTATTTTTGTCCCTGCAGTTGCATTCTTTGTTGTTAGTTTTGTTTTGTACGATGCTATTTAAGTTCCTGGCGTTTTGTTTTTGTTTTTTTTAATATTATATATATATATATATATATATATATATATATATATATATATTCTATTAACGTTCTATCTGTATATCAAGCACTTTACGACAAATATATGCCTGCCAAAAATGCCGTTCTACAACAATAAAATAAATAAACTATGAAAAAATGGAAATTTTCGCACTAAGCATCATTATACATACTTTAACACTCTGTGTGTGGGTGTGTGTAAGCGTGCGTGTGTGCGTGTGTGGGAAACGTATCTGAATCTAACATGTTTCACTTTTATTACAGCTTCTTCAAAGATCAACAGAAAAATGAAGAAAAACAAAGAAACGCAGAATACTGTATGTTATGATTTTGGTTAATTCTTAGTGGTTATCTACGTGTTTCACATGTTCAGGCAACAGATAATTTTTAAATATATGTGCGAGGAATATTTTGGACGGTAAAGTAGTGTATATCTGGTTGTGAAGAAACGTTTGTCTATCCAGGTGTATGTGGCGCAGTAACGTTTCTTAATATATATATATATATATATGTGTGTGTGTGTGTGTGTGTGTGTGTGTGTGTGTGTGTGTGTGTGTGTGTGTGTGTGTGTGTGAAAAAGTCAGTAGATATCATTTCTGGATAGGTCGAGGAAATGTAGTGATGAAAGGACTGTTAACTTCACTTAGCACTATGGGTGTTGACTTCAATGTCCACTTTTATATTTATATGCGCTGTTGCCCGAATATTGAGCACTTTAAGCCATAAATATAAAATACCTTAAAACTATATTTTATCATTCATATATATATATATATATATATATATATATATATATATATATATATGTATATTGCATTACGATTGAGCTCTTTAGAGAAGCAAATTTTAAAAACAGTTTCCACTTCTGCTATATAAGCGTAACTCTTCAGAAATGAATAGAGGTTTTTCGGTGAACGGCATGTGTATACACTGATTATATACAACGCGTTAAAATTTCAATTATCTTAGTCCATGCGCCTATGGCTTAGGGAGTAGTGACTCCGACTAACACCGGATCGGTCGAGTTTCGATCCCGACCAGAAGCAAGTTGATATGTCTAGCCACACTGATGAGCTGTAATACAGCGAAACAGGCTTGTATGTGGATGACTAATGTATATATTGATTGTTTAATTACTTAGTTTCTTCTCATAATAAAATTAGACCAGTGCACATTTGTATTAGAAAAGTGTTCAATACAATTCTATTGTAGAACTTTTGAATAATTTCCATTTGTAAACGAGTTATTACGTGACCTAGGTTTCTACCATGAGTGGTGTCTTCAGGCGATTTTCAATAACTGATTTTCACGTTTTTTTTTTAGAACGCTCACGTAACGGTGTTTTTTTTTTAACACTCACGTGGCAGGAAATTTTTGAACGCGAAATTTTTTAAATTACAAGGAATTATGGCATTTACATCTATGGTTGTATAAACCTAAGGTATTTTTTAGGATGATAGAAATCTAGGTCGCGTAATAACTCGTTTACAAATGGAATATATATATATATATATATACCTTTTTTTACCTTCTTACACATATTTCAATATGATCATGCATAATATATAAATGTGTGTATGTGTGTGTGCGAGTGGGTTGTCGTGAGGGTATTTGTATGATCAGCTAAATTTGTCTAGTTATAGTATGATACAGACAAATCAACTTTCTTGTAGCATAGCAAAAATTTATAGGAGTTCTCTCACGATTTTAATGGCTTGTCATCACCATTGGGACTTGTGAAATCCAATAAATCTCACGTACGAAACTATTTCTCTTAAATTTTCTTCTGTGCTTTATAAACTATTTAGGGAGAACGCCTATCTTTTGTTATGAAGAACTGTGAAGTCGTGCCAGACACAAACAAGAAACCACGTGTTATAATAGCACTGTTCTGTTGTCTAGCAGGTGTTCAGAGATGACCCAGCCGTTACATTAGGAAATAATGTGAAACGAATGCCTATATGTCAAGAGTTCAGGGAAATTAAGGGCCTTTTTTATGAGTTTATTAGTTTACACGAACGGATAAAGGAGTGGAGACCGCATAAAAGAGGATATTTTTATTAGGTCATGGATATTTCTTCTTTTCCACCGTGGCTGGGACGGTAAACTGCATCCTGCAGCAAGGCCTCTGAGAGGTTGTGAGGAGCACGGAACCACCTTTTAATTGCTGTTGTTCCCAGGTCCACCTTGACCCGGAGTAGTAACACCTGTTAGAGTCCCAACTATGGGCAAATATTTAACCCCTAATTAGGGTCAAAACACCATGATAGCATAAAAATAGACTTTTATAGAAAATATACATTTTTGAATGAAAAACGTTATTAATAATACATTTTTGAAGGAAAAATATTATTACCATAACGCATTTTTAAAGAAAAAAATTATTACCATAATACATTTTTGAAGGAAAAAAATCATTACCAATAATACACTTTTGAATGCAAAACTAAAAGATATCTTCAGTTTTCTAAAATAGCTTTTTCATAAAATCACCCTTTTAATTATAACCAAACATAAAAATACCATAAAATCGCACCATTTTTACCATTAAATAACCCACAGAGGTTGATATGCCGTTAAACAAAAGTCAAACTCTAAACTCCCTCTGGCTGAAGCAAGAGACTTGGTGTCAGCGTCATCTGATATATCACACGTTAAACACCATATACATTACTCATCATCTGTGAAAATAGAAATAGGAAATAAATGCTGATGAGATGGTGATACAATTTAACAAGTTCCAGTGCCTATCGACTTGTATGTTAAACCTGTAGTTTCCTCTGTGGGGTGCCGGGCCACAGCCTCATCACAGGTAACTGCTGCAGCAGTGGATTTCATAGCAATTATGTTTTTTACAACAAATCGTATTTTTGTTATTTCGTATTAATGTTCTGCTTGACTGGCTACCAACCCAAGCTAGACAGCCCAGTTTATCTTACTATTAACCTCCATCTAGAAAGAGAAGAAATTGATAACTTTCCAAGAGTTTTGCCCAAAGCAGTCGCAACGACATAATCTGGAATCTGAGATTAACACAGCAAAACTATTTACCGGGTTGATAAAAGCTAAGTATATATCCTTCCTATCACTCGACTTTGTTAATTATCATATGCATTACTATATGTAATGTATTATTAATTAATACAATATTACTATATTACTATATTACAATATTACAATATTACAATTAATACAATATTACAATATTACTATATGTAATGTATTATTAATTCATACAATATTACAATATTACAATATTACAATATTACAATTAATACAATATTACAATATTACTATATGTAATGTATTATTAATTAATACAATATTAATTATCCTATCTATTCAGTCAATGATACACGCTTGAGGCGATTATGTCTTCAAAGAGACATGCATGGTTGGGTAGAAGAATTCCTATAATAGGTTGTCATTACTTTCTGCGGTAGACTGGTTGCTAACTAATGCTATAGAACCCAATCTGTCCTGTTATTTAACCCATAGCTGAAGGAAGAAGCGATGGATAAATACCTTTCCCTTTGCGCTTAAGTGAATGCAGTGAATTCAACTGGAATTCGAACACAGTTCTCCGGTGGTTTCTCGTTCCGAGCCGATATACAGTGCACCACAATCCTATGTATTACAATATGTAATAAGTAATATGCAATATAAAGTTTCTTGTCCTTTTTTATTTTTTATTTTGTATCTTCGTTGGTGGCTGAACATCTTGCCTTCTTAATCAGACTTTAGAAATGGATAATGCAAGACGTTTTCCTTTACAAGGGAGAGATCTCTTTATTTAGCGTATCTAAGAGACATAAAATGTTTTGAGCAATGACAACTCTCTCTCTCCCTCCCTCTCCTCTCTCTCTCGCTCCCTCTCTCCTCTTTCTCTCTCTATCTCTTTCCTCTCTCTCCCTCCCTCCCTCCTCTCTCTCGCCTTTCTCTCCCTCTCCCTCTCTCTCTCTCTCTCTCTCTCTCTCTCTCTCTCTCTCTCTCTCTCTCTCTCTCTCTCTCCCCCTCTCTCTCTCTCTCTCTCTCTCTCTCTCTCTCTCTCTCTCTCTCTCTCTCTCTCTCTCTCTCTCTCCTCTCTCTCTCTCTCTCTCTCTCTCTCTCCCTCTCTCCTCTCTCTCTCTCTCTCTCTCTCTCTCTCTCTCTCTCTCTCTCTCTCTCTCTCTCTCTCTCTCTCTCTCTCTCTCTCTCCCTCTCTCCCTCCCTCTCTCCTCTCCCCCTCTCCCCCTCTCTCTCTCTCTTGTTGTCCTGCAAGAAACGACTTTCTTCTCTACTGCTCTTCTTCCACTGCTGACCCGGTTGACTTGTGCAGTTGCATCGCCTTCATCAGATCCGAAGATTAGAATTGGTGGAACTTAGGAATGTAGATCGTCTGATCACTTTCAATGCTATTAGCGACAGAGCGGCGAAAGGCTTTTGCTGCGACTATAAGAGAAGGGTTGCTTGGGGGAAATAATTTGTCTCCCACAAAGACGTGGCGACTCTCTTGTACTCTGGACTGGAAAGTGAAGACTGGACAGCTTCTGTTATGCTCTTATTTTTTACAACATCTTTAGCTGTTTTTAATATTGTCTTATTTTCTGAAAGAAATCTCTCGCGTATAAAAGAATAAAAAAAATGAAACGAAATACCATAATAAATCACTTTTTTCTTATTTGTTCCTCAACTATTGATGTTTTGTAACCATTCACCTAGGAATTCATATTTTAACTTTGATGTTTAACGTGGCCGACTGAAATTGGTATTTTCCGTTGTTAGATTGAAAACCTGAATAAATATACAGTCGGTTTTATCTGATTATACAAAACTGGCGGGCACGTCATATGCATATTATTTTAATTTAGTCTGACACAAAACCAATCTATTCATGTATAAATTTTGACCTTTATAATTGATGTTACGTACTTTGAAATAGGTATCTGAATGAAGGCACGTGCCTGCGTGTCGGGCTACACTGAGATATGCATGCTAGAAAGTTACCAAACTCTGAAGCAATTACCCTTGTCTTTTTTTTTTTTTTTTTCATTTCTCATATAATCTCTGTGGAGTATAAAGTATGAAGCTACGAGTAATGCTTTTGCGGTATTAGCAGTGAGTAGTTCTATTCTAATACTCTTCTATCAATTCAGAATTGCTCTTCTCGGAGGTTGTTACCAAAAGCTAGAGGCCAAAAATTTAATTTAAAAAATTATCACCAAAATCATTATGCAGTAATTAAGAGGAGAGGATCAAATTAATTTTTTTTATTCAATTCACATTTTTTCTTTATTCTTTTTAGAATGTTCAAAATTTTGGTTGAAATCCTTTTTTTTTTCTGCATCTGGCGTTGATTTTTATACAAAATTTTACCGTCGTTAGAAATACTTGCAAAAACCAAATAATTGTGAATTTTAATGAAACTTGCAGGACTTATTCACAAATGAATGAAATTATTTTAGAAATGTTTCTTTTTTTTAGAAAATCTTGTTAATATTTTTTATTTCAACTGTTATACGCACCTATTTAATTTCATGAAATTTCAAGAAATTAATTTTTGTCCTGCTTAATGTGTATTTTTGTTATTCGCTGAACGCATTGTAGAACTTAAATCAACTTTTTCTGTAAAACAAAACCCCCAGTTACCGAAAATCTGTTCAAAATCGTAAAATAAAAAATTTAATAACACTATGACATTATTTAATTAGAAAAGCTTTTGACTGATTTTATTAATTTTTTCGACCAATAAGGAATTGTTTTCTTTTAATTTTAATTATAATTTATAATTTTTTTCAGTTTTAAATCTTTTACAATTTTGTATTTATAGCGATTAAAACTATATTTACTTATCATAAATAGAAAAGCGTTGACTAATGCACTGGACAACACCAATATTGAACTGAAAAGTTCATTGGTTGCAATGTTACACGTGGTGGGTTCGTTGCTTTACTCCTAAACCTTCTTTTTGTTCGATTTGCGACAGATTTTTTTTCTTTTTCTATGTTCTGTGTCCCTTCAAGATGTAGTTTATCATGTCTCTAGACTTCCTATTTCTTCTTTCTTTCCCTTAGCAGCGTTTCTACCTTTGCTAACCCTCCCGCTCCTTGTTCCGCCATCCATTTACATAAGCTCGTCAGGCAGTTCAACCACTGCCTTCGCCTATCTATTTCGCCCACCACATGCGATGTGAATGTTAGGTTTTCGAAGATCTACTTTTTCATTATGAAGTAATTTCAGCAGTCGCTTTCTCATTCTGAGTATAACTGTTCTGTTTGTATAGTTTTTAAAACTTTCTTCTTGCTCACTAGCTCTGTCCATGGAATTCTCATTATCATTCTGTATAACCATATTTCTTTGGCTTCTAGTTTCCTCTTTAGCTGTTGCGAGATTCTCCAGCATTCACTTCCACTTTTTTACTATGTTCACATTTTTTTTAATCATTTCACTCCAAGCAAGGCATTTTACTGCCACTATTGCGCGCGGGGGGGGGGTTACATAGGGGAAAGTGATGAGGAAAAGAGGTTAGTTATAGGAAATGTCAGGAGGGGAGTAATAGACGGATAAGAATACCGGTTTAATGGAGTGAAGGGAGAAAAGAGCTTGAGACAATGGATGCGAGTTAGTGAGATAGGAGATATCTGTTGACCTTATATTGAAATTCTTGAAGATTGTAGCTGTCGAGGAAACAAGTATATGGAAGGGAATTCCACAGAATTTACGTGAAAAGAAGCTGTTAGAGTAGAAATCGCGGTTACATTTTATCGGTTTCACTGTAAAATGGTGGGACCTAGTTGCTAATCTAGTATCTCGTGTACATTCACACCTAGTGGGTACCAGTGAGCTGGTACTGAGTTCATTAGAGCAAAAGCCGTGAAAATATTTGTAGAAGAAGCACAGAGAAGCCACTAACGAAAGTTTGATAAGCTTATTTTTTAAAAAATATATCTGAGAAGTAGTGATGCTTTGAAATGTTTGCCTTTTCAAATAATTTTATTCTAAAATCTAACTCAATGAACAAAAGATTATTAAGGGAAAAGTCCCTTTTTCCGACCGAAAATAGTCTACATATTGAAAACACGATATCCCCTCTACTCTCAGTACTGAAGAATTTCATGACTCTCCATGACTCTCCATACATTCCACTTTACAGTTGTTCCTTCTCATAGACTGGTTGCAATGCAAGGTCAGTGCTGTTTCGTTCCCATCTGGGTAAGCAGAAATGAATCTCGACTATTCTCATTGGGGGAAAGTAAAAATAACAATCTCGACACCAGCTTTTCGACCATGAGACCTCGGTTCGATTTTCACTATGGTAGGTTTATCAGGGTAATTGACTTTTTGACGGGTGGCCCTTGTAAATGTAATAGGACTTGACTGCAGTAGGACTTGGCTAGCCGCCCCAGCAGATAGGTGTCCTCAGAAATAAGTAACCGGCCAATGTATGTATATTGTTATAATTTAGAAAATTAAAGTTGCATGTATCTCTTCATAATCGCATATAAAGAGTCTCGTCCGTTCACTGTCACTCGTGTCTCTTCTGTATGACTTGACAATCGATAGAAAACCTCAACATGTAAGAATTGAAATAGCTTCTTCATAAGGGAACTGTACATCAAGAAGACGCCATTCTCTGACCTTTTGCAGAATGTAATCTTGGGCCTGATTCTGTTATGTAACAGTTGAATTATACTGAGTGACCACAGGGACCGTAATCATTGAAATTGCTTGTCTTAGTTTCTACACATAATACAATGAACCACTGACTGCAGACTGAATTATTGATATTTGGCTTGAATTTGACTTGACGGGGGATATTTGATCGCAGGGTCATTGATATTTGTACTTGTTCAGAGTTTAAACATATGCAAATGCAGAAAACTGTGCATAAAGCCTGGTGGGGTGAAATGTGCAAGTAAATATACACTCGGTGCAGAATTGATTGACTGCTTCGAACATTTCATTTAGATAAACGGCTTAAGAAAAAACAAAAGCGTGAATAACTAAAGAGAGAAACTTATCGTTTTGAGAGTGTAATGATTGCCGGTTGACAAGTGCATACAGACTTTAGATATTAGGAAGATTATATAGCACCAGTCGAATGATTTACTCACAAAAATCACGAATAATATGCCTGTTGTTCTACAATATCATTCAGTAAATTCGCAAAAAAAAAGAAATATTATAAAATTCTTCTTCTTCATGTGCCGTGTCCCTTCAGAACGTAGGTGATCATGGACTTCCACTTGGCTCTGTCTCTTGCCGTTCTCGGTAATTTTTCTCTTGGTATCTCTTCTAAACCCCGCTCCGTCAACCATTTGCTAAAACCTGTCAAGTACGTCTCGCGCTGCTTTCCCCTGTCTCTTCTTCCATTTATCCGACTTGTGAGCATCAAGTTCTCCAGGCCCTTCTTCCTCATTACGTGTTCCAAAAACCTCATTTGTCTCTTCCCGATATTTATTATCAGTTTTCCTCTCATCTGCATCCTTTCCAACACCTCATCGTTGTATACGTGCTCTGTCCATGATATCCTCAGCATCCTTCTGTAAAACCACATTTCTGTTGCCTCTCCTTGACAAAAATTTATGTTAGAAAATCATGCATTTATTGTATATACGATTCTACTGTCAAAAAATAATAAAATGTAATTCCAAACTATTATCGTATTGGTCAGAACTCTGACGACCTGAACTGAGTGAGAAGTGGTTTGATCACCGTGTATGTGATGTTTTTGTCAAAGTTTTGAAAAATCTGCCAAAATATATAGTATGGATGCATCAATGAAGTGCTCTGATGGTCGTTCATGCCTTCTCTCAGATTCCGTTCTGTACCAGGGAGTTCAGCAAGGATACAACAGATGGCTAAATCCGCTGCTAAGAAGGTCGGTTCCCTATGTAGGGCCAGAAAGCTTTTCCCGACTGAATCCATCCTGCACGTATATAAATCTACCATCCACCCGCGTATTGAATACTGCCAGTACATCTGGTCGGGTGCCCCTGCTATTTACCTCGGGGTTCTTGACAAAATTCAACTGAGAATCTGTAATGTGATCGGTCCGGACTTGGTAGCTCAGATGCAGTCACTTTTTCCCCGGCCTAATGGGGCTCCCCTATGTCTCTTCTACAAATACTTTTCACGGCTTCTGCTCCGATGAACTAATCTCACTGGTGGCCCTTCTGAATGAATTTACTCAAGCTACTACTGTAGCAACTAGGTCCCACCCTTTTACAGTGAAACCAATTAAATGTAGCCTCAACGTCTAGTCTCACAGCTTCTTTTCTCGCACTTCCCGCCTGTGAAATTTCCTTCCGTATACTTCCTTCCCCGACAGCTACAATCTCCAAGAATTTAAATGTAAGGTCAATAGTCATCTCCTATCTCACTAACCTGCATCCTCTCTCTCATGCTCCTTTCTCCGTCCACTGCTCTCTCATCACTCCAGTATTCCCATCCTTCTCTTACCCGCTTCCTGACAACACCTATAACTTGTCCCTCTTTCTCATCATTTTCTTCGTATGTAACACCCTGCACACCAGTGGCAGTAAAACAGCCTTGCTTGGGGTAAAATGATTTTTTTTTTTTAAATTGCAAAGAAAATATCTCTCTCTTCAACTCACTTTCTACAAGAAACGATGCCTATTATGTCTCGCATAAAATAAAGTGGATGAAAAGTAACCGGAAAGAAATTAACAGTTGTTGATTCAATCTGTTGATGGACTGTTGGGGTTTCTATTCAGGTATTTCTAACAGAACTCAAACAAATGTAGTGGTGAACCTATTCACCATGATGTCGATGATTCAGACAAAAAGCCTTGAAGCAACAGTTCTTTTTTATTATTTATTCGCTATCTTACCATACTAGTACGTTACTAACTTCCTTCAATGAAAAACTTTCGCATATAATCCGAAAAACAATAGATTATCTACCAAATTATAAATATAAACTGTTCAGTTATGCAGAGTGCCATAGTTAAACAATGGTTGAGGATTATGATCAAGTGTGCTTTTCTTAAACAATAGATAGATAGATAGATAGATAGATAGATAGATAGATAGATGTGAACAAACTCTCATAGATAGATAGATAGATAGATAGATAGATAGATAAGCAGGAAGAATGAAACAGATAGATAGATAGATAGATAGATAGATAGATGTGAACAAACTCTCATAGATAGATAGATAGATAGATAGATAGATAGATAGATAGATAGATGTGAACAAACTATCATAGATAGATAGATAGATAGATGTGAACAAACTATCATAGATAGATAGATAGATAGATGTGAACAAACTATCATAGATAGATAGATAGATAGATGTGAACAAACTCTCATAGATAGATAGATAGATAGATAGATAAATAGATGTGAACAAACTCACATAGATAGATAGATAGATAGATAGATAGATAGATAGATGTGAACAAACTCTCATAGATAGATAGATAGATAGATAGATAGATAGATAGATAGATGTGAACAAACTCTCATAGATAGATAGATAGATAGATAGATAGATAGATAGATAGATAGATAGATAGATGTGAACAAACTGTCATAGATAGATAGATTGATAGATAGATGTGAACAAACTGTCATAGATAGATAGATAGATAGATAGATAGATAGATAGATAGATAGCTGTGAACAAACTCTCATAGATAGATAGATGTGAACAAACTCTCATAGATAGATAGATAGATAGATAGATAGATAGATAGCTGTGAACAAACTCTCATAGATAGATAGATAGATGTGAACAAACTCTCATAGATAGATAGATAGATAGATAGATAGATAGATAGATAGATAGATGTGAACAAACTCTCATAGATAGATAGATAGATGTGAACAAACTCTCATAGATAGATAGATAGATGTGAACAAACTCTCATAGATAGATAGATAGATAGATAGATAGATGTGAACAAACTGTCATAGATATATAGATTGATAGATAGATGTGAACAAACTGTCATAGATAGATAGATAGATAGATAGATAGATAGATAGATAGATAGATAGATAGATAGCTGTGAACAAACTCTCATAGATAGATAGATGTGAACAAACTCTCATAGATAGATAGATAGATGTGAACAAACTCTCATAGATAGATAGATAGATAGATAGATGTGAACAAACTCTCATAGATAGATAGATAGATAGATAGATAGATAGATAGATAGATCTTATATTTTCATATTTCAATCGATTCGTCAATGAACATATAATTTTATCCCTATAAGTAAAAGCAATATGTGTCTCTTTGTCTTCTAGACACAGGAAAACTTCCAAGCGTTACGTGATTTAAAACTTTTCATCTCTTCTCTTTCTTCTTATCCATCATTTTCCAATGCCCACCATTTTTACTTCCTCTTTTCTCCCAGCTTCTTCAGATATCCAACTTTTTCTTCGAGGTTTTTACTCTTGGCCTACCAAAGTTCAAGTGTCATCTTGCCTTCTTCCTTTTTCCAGTTTCTGTCACGCTTTTCGTAAATATGAGTCATCAATAAGTAAATTGCCTGGGGATTTCTTTGCTGTAATGTATGATGGTAAAGAGGTGGTGACCGATTGTCTCTCTGCGATTTAAAATAACTTTGCAAATTTTAGGCAATATATGTGATTCTTCAAGTATCTGCTGTATAATGCATTTTGAAGCCCTATCAGTAGATATGTGATATGGATTGTGACTGAGATATTTGTTTGTGTACCAGTGCTTTCAGCGGTTGGTCATCGAATCACAATAAAAGTCGGGCTTTCGAATTGGAGTAAAACGTCAGGTTTTCGAATTGAAATACAAATTTGGGATTTCTATTATTGATTTTCAAAGCAAGCGAACGCTCGGTCTTCCTACTCTATTCAATTTATATAACCTTAGATTAAGAATTAGTTAAGCTTACTGTAGGCATACATTTATCGCTCCCGATAATAGTAGAGCTTCGTTTGATAAAACATTCACTCGTTTTACGGGTAGCGTATGTCGTGGTTGGATGTTGTGGTGCAGTGGATATGGACTCGGAACGACAAATCTGGAAGCCGAGTTCGAATTCCAGTTGAAATTCTTGCATTCACTTGCACACAAATACCTTTGGGAAAGGTATTAATCCATCTCTTCCCTCCAGTTACGGGTTAAATAATACGACAGATTGGGTTCTATAGCCTTGGTCGGCAACCAGTCTACCGCAGAAAGCCATGGCAACCTACTGCGGGATAATCTTCAGCCCAGTCAGTCATGTCTCGAAAGAGACATGATCGCCCAATCGCGTATCACGTATGGCATTTAACTGACTGAAGGTATAGACTATATAAATGCCCAGGCATAAGGGTAGGTCATCTTTTGGTCTGCGAAATAAACGACTACAGTTGCATTGATAAAATACAAAGGACATCACACATCATAATACATGTTACAATATTAATACAATTAAAATGTTCTGTAAAACGACTTACTGTCATTTGTAAAGCCTATTTTTGTTTAGATTAAAACCGTTTACTGTTTCTTCGCTGTGGATGTGCGTTGCTGTGCAGTGGAATCGACTCGGAACGACAAACCGGGGTGCCGAGTTCGAATTCCAGTTGAATTCCTTGCAATCACTTACGCACAAAAAAGGGAAAGGTATTAATCCGTCTCTTCCCTCCTGTTATGGGTTAAATAATAGAAGAGATTGGGTTCTATAGCCTTGGCTGGCAATCAGTCTACCGCAGAAAGCAATGACAACCTACCGCGGGATAATCTTCTACCCAGTCAGTCATGTCTCTTTCGAGACATGTTCGCCCAAAGCGTGTATCACGTATGGCACTTAACTGACTAAGTGAATATAATAGTTTGAATCATGATTAAGGCTACTACTCTTCATAAATTGGGAGATCGGTTTTCTATTGTTATGAAGTAATTAACTGATATCCCACTAATTAATACTTAATAATATAATTCATCACTTCCCCCTCTAGTTATGAGTCAAATAACAGGACAGATTGGGTTCTATAGCTCTGGCTGGCAATCAGTCTACCGCAGAAACCAATGACAGCCTACTGCGGGATAATCTTCTGCCCAGTCAGTCATGTCTCGAAAGAGACATGATCACCCAAAGCGTGTATCACGTATGGCACTTAACTGACTGTATGTAGTGGTTAACAGTCCAAACTTTTCATGACGCTTTCTTCTGCAGTTGTGAAAGACAAAACAAAAATGAAGGGCTGAGATTGCTAATTTCTGATCTTCAACGGTTGCATTTGCTTTTTCCAGCCCTACATGACTCTTCCTTAAATATTATGGCGCCAGCCGCTATGATCTTTCCCAACTGCCAGAGTTGATGCCTGTAAGTTTCAGGTCCTTCTTACAAACATTACTGTAAAGTCGAGCAAGTCAGTCTGTCATACGGTGTCCAGTTGCCAGTCCATCGTTCATTGTGGTATACCCTAGTTATTTATTCGATAAAGACGGAGTTAACAGAGAAGATACATACTCCAACACAACTGTGTAACTTTGTCGCTCCACGTGATGCCGAGCATTTGAACAAAAATGGATTAGTGTCATATTAAATAGGAATAGATAGGTTCATCTTTCGTGCAGTTCATACTTCTTCATGATATTTTGGTAAAGGTTTATCTTTTTTGTTTGTATGTTTTGTTTAGTGTTGAGTTTAAGATTCTTTCCAGAATCTACTTCAATTCTATGCTTCTAACGTCTCTGCCTGAACTCTGAAATTTTATCCACTAATTTTTTCCCTCTCCCTAACAGGAGTAGATATGTTTGCCTATCTTCCGTTTAACATTTTTTTGAACAGGAGTATAGGTATCCTTTTTTATCTGTTTTCAGCTTGTGATATCGCGGAGTTTTTTGGGGGTTTTTTTTTGTTGTTTTGTTTTTAACTGAGATACGCTCTCACATTCTGATTGAGCACTCTAGAAGAATAGTAAACTTTGAAAAAAAACAGTAGCTACTCTAGCATCTACGCATCGCTCATTTAGTAATGAATTAGAGCACGCTGGTTACTGGCGTATGATACATCATACGCTAAAAGTCTACCTCCTTCTACCGAGCGCCCATAGCTCAGAGGTAGAATCGTCAACTGACGCCAATTCGGTCGGCTTTCAATACTGGGTTAGAAGCGATTGGACGTCAAACCGTACTGATGGGCTGTGATACAACGAAACAGATCTCTCTGCGGATGACTATATATATATATATATATTACGGAAAGTTCCGGAGATTTACGAAATGTTTCAGTAGCCGACATATTTATTTGTTTGAAAATTATTTTTAATAGATAGAGTATTTAAGTAAATACTCTGTTTTAATTAAACAGTATATATCGCTTGCGATTGAGCACTGTAAAGAAAGAAAATTTCATAAACACCAGTTATTTACGGCTTTACGCTTTTCTCTGGTTACGGTGTAGAACAACGGTTCGAAGCAGTTATCGGATAGAACACTCTCGCTGAGGACATTGTCTACATATCGTAAAATATATTACGCGCTATGAAATCGTTTTTTTTTCTTCTGTTGTTACGTCAGTGGTCTTGTGGGTGAATATCCGGCTGCTGTCAAAATGGTTTATGTAAGCCGCACTGAATCTCTATCATACAGCGAAATAATCCTGTCTGTGGTTGATATATATATATATGAGAAATTTTGTTGGAAAAATATATAAACCTGCGATCCCTAACAACACAGGGGAAGCAGGCAATGGATCTGATTTGAATTCTCGTAATATTTTTCTCTACTCTTCTAACTGACGGCTTTCGCTGTGTTGCTAGGGATCGCAGGTTCGAATCCTGCCGTATGACGCATATTATTCTGACAAATTTTCTCTAAATATTCAGGCTAGGAGATAATGTTTAAACAAATAAATTAAAATATGTCGATATATATATATATAACAGCTAAAAACATAAAAATCACCATGATATCATAAGCTGACGAATAAAGAAGGTATAGGTGACAAAAATCAACACGGCATCTACCGACGCTTGAAAAGGTGAGTTGAACAGCATTAAAGAAATGCAATTCGTAGTGCAACTCTCTCTACCCTCTAAGGATTATTTGAAAATAGCTAATGAAAGCCGAATGCGCTCAGAAGATACTATATAACTCTTTGCGGGAATAAGAAAAATTATCTTCTTGATTATATCTATTTTAGCCGACTAAGAAAATCAGCATACGAAATCCTGTTCTTTTTTATATAAGTGTGAGATCCGTAGGATACCGAGAGATACCGAAGTTTCATAGAGAATACTGCGTCAGTAGCTCTGAGCTCCACTCAGCCAGAATAGTATTTTACACAGCACCCGCCAGCTCCGACGTGTCTATACTAATTCCAGCACGGTTTCACTTCAAAGACTTGTGTATATATATATATATATATATATATATATATATATATATATATATTCCTACTAATCGTATTCCTGGATTACTAACCTGCGTTCCAGTTTGCATCTTTACGTTTAATATAACATATATATTTTTCTATCTCAAATATCTGTTTCGTTATTCATTATTTTGTGCGGTTCCTCACCCGGAATATGTGGCAGGTTAATGGCTGTTAACGTGTTTCAGTTACAAAGACAAATCTAGAAAAATGAAATTGTTTTTAAAAATCAATATACCTGTTCATGTCTCCACCTGATCTTGAACATTGACTACTAGTGCTGGTATCTTATATACAACCACCTCATCCACTTAGTAGACTACAGTCATTTTCCTATATAATATTTTGTGAGTACTCGTTACATGCTGAAACCCTTTGCTTCATTTCCGTTCAGTAATTGATTTTATTTCATTACTCAGTAGAAAAAAGAAAACTACTTGGCGGAGAAAATTGCTGCTAGCCAGAATAAAGAAAGGTAAATCAATATTCAATAATCTTTGATTAGAGCTTATAAATCATGAAATTGGGACCTGGGTATAGTGAAAAACGTTTGACGTGCCGCTAGTCGTTGGCTTCACCGGGTTAGACATGGGTAAAATCCTTGCGTGATTTGTAAAATAGAGAGGAAGGTCTGTGCGATTGCCGCTGATAACTTACCTACCCTAAAGAAATAAAGAGGCGAGTTTAAGAAAATGTATTAAAGATATTCGTGATTGTTCTGCGCCGTTTCGATGAACCTCCAAAGGCAACGACAGATGAGAGTAGACTCACTTCAGAAATGAACAATGCAAACGACTATGTCACGTGATATACATCATGACTGTTAATGATATGTACTGAGCTTAACTTCCGGTGGGCAAATGCCCAATAAGAAGAAAGAAAAGTAGAAAGACGGTGTTGATCCAGTTGAGGCAAATCTGTTGGTTTGGAAAATGAACGTACAAATTTTGTTTTAAGGGAATTGACAATAATAATAAAATAACCTGCCGAGATAATGCATCCGATTTGCCCACAATACTCCAATGTTTCTGAAGAAGAATTTCAAAAACAATCAAATTATAAATATCTGCAAATCGAAGAAACATAATGTGGAAACTTAAAACTCCGATTATTCTTGTCGTGAGTTAGGGTTTTGAGATGTGATAAAGAAAGATACCGAAAATCTTGTGGGTAAACTTCTTGGATACATCAGCATGTCAGATCTACAAAAAAAATGGCTTCGTACGGAATTGCATATATAATCCGCAAAATCGTCTTTATCTAAATATTCAGTCCGGTAGATATGTAAAAATATAATGTTTAATTTAAAACAGAGTATCTACTCAAAAGATAATGTTTAAACAAATAAATTAAAATATGTCGATATATATATATATATATATAACAGCTAAAAACATAAATAAGACGCCGCGATATCATAAACTGACGAATAAAGGAAGGGACAGTTGACAAAAAACGAAAGGTGCATAGATATCTTACCTACAGTGCCCTTTTGACTCATAGGGTGATTTGGTAATTAGACACTTAACATTACTCACTGGCAAGATGATACCACAAATAACAATAATAATAATAATAATAATAATAATAATAATAATAATACTCAAAGGATTACAGTAATTTAAATTTAAAATTTTAATTAATTAAAACTTAATTAATAACCATAATAATAATAATAAAATTTTCCCTGATAATTTTAATAAAATAATCAAAACCCAATATAACCATCATTACACAAAGAGTAATAAGTAACCAGGCACATGTATCAGAGCCAAAAGATTGCATCACCTTTTAAGCATGTCCCAGTTAAAAATAATATCGAGTCAGGTGCGCCCAGTGCGCTCAAACTTCAAATGAAAAATAAAACAACCTTCTCGTCACTCGGCTATGATGCTCCCCCACTACACCTGCTCATAAACAAAGATATGCCTTATTATTATTATTGTGTCATTTTATATTATAAATTTATTTCTGCTATGGTCGCACTACCTACCAAAAATGCAGGAGACCTAAGGCAGGTCGTGGTGTGTTGTTATGGCTCTATTTCATTTTTTTTTCATATCTCCCTAACATCCCTAGCGTTACATAGACAAAGTTCTCTTTAGTGTGTAGGCTGTACTTAACAAAACAATTTTTTGTATAATCTCTTAAGCTGGGGTTTCCAGGGATTCTTTCAATGTGTTTTTGTTCCATTTTTTTATCATTCCAAGTGCACCCACTATCACTGCTACGGTACTTGTTTTCAATTTCCACATTTTTTCTATTTCACTTTCCAGGTCTTTAAATTTTGACAGTCTTTCGAATTCCTTGGTTGCTATGTTACAATCCGCTGGACTAACAATTAATAAGCAAGTTTTTTTTCTTTCTGGTTTTTAACAATAATGTCCGGCCTATTTACTTCAATTTTTTGTCTGTGTAGATGGTGACATCTTTTATTTCTGGTGTAGAATGGTGACATCTTTTATTTCTGTAACTGGAGCTGAGTGGTGTTCATACCAATGTTTACATATTTTCCATGGTGTTTGCACATTGTCCAGTGTAAATATTGCCCCACTCTTATTATTATTATTATTATTATTAATAACTTCCACTGCTTAAATCAGGAAAGGGATAAAATGATACGGGAATGTAGGTAATCCTGTTATGCCAATCTTTCATGTTAGGAGAGATTGCCTATTTTGCTTTCTGCCTTGAAATCATGTTATAAATTATTATTTTCTTTACATGAATACGAATTCTAAGAATTAATGAAAAAATACCGACCAATTCACGAAAAAAAGTCTGTATTGTTATCGATTGAATATAATTGATGCTGGTACAAAGCGATGATATTAAGGCTCTCAGTAAGAATTGTAATCACTGGTCTAGCAAACTGGCTTTGTGAGATATGTTTGCTAACTGTTGTGGATTCCGAGTGAGGAACCGCACAAAATAATGAACAACAAAACAGATATTTGAGATAAAAAATAAGTTATATCTAACGTAAAGATACAAACTTGAACGCGGGTTAATAATCCAGGAATACGATTAGTAGGAATATATATATATATATATATATATATATATATATATATATAAGTATTTGAAGTGAAGCCGTGCTTGAATTAGTATATCCACTGGAACTGAGTGGTGTTCATACCAGTGTTTACATATTTTCCATGGTGTTTGCACATTGTCCAGTGTAAAATGCCCCACTAGAGCCAAGTGGTTAAGAAATGGGTATTGACATTGCATTTAAATTCCTGGAGGTTGTAGCCGTCAGGAAAGCAAGAATATGGAAGAGAGTTCCACAGGCGGGAAGTGCGAGAAATGAAGCTGATGGAGTAGAATTGGCGTCTGCATTTGGTTGATCTAACTGTGAATGGGTGGGGCCCAGTTCCCAGTCTGGTAGCACGTGTAAACACCTGGGGCAGGGGAACCAGTGACTTAAGTTCGTTGGAGCAGAAGCCATGAAAGTATTTATAGAACAAAGGGAACCCACATCTCGTTGGTGAGAAAGTGGCTGGAGTCGAGCAGCCAAGTCGGTACCTATCACATTACTGATGGTCTTACGGCTTATCACGTTGAATACACCGGTTCTCGCTCGATCACCGAAGTTAAGCAACGTTAAGCCTGGTCAGTACTTAGATGGGTGACCGCTTGGGAATACCAGGTGCTGTAAGCGTATAGTGACGGATGTGCGTTGTGGTGCAGTGGATATCGACTCGGAAAGAGAAATCGGTGAGCCGAGTTCGAATTCCAGTTGAATACCCTGCATCCACTTAAGTACTAGTACCCTTGGGAAAAGCTGCATCCACTTAAGTACTAGTACCCTTGGGAAAAGTATTAATCCATCCCTTCCCTCCAGTTATGGGTTAAATAACAAGGGTAGGACTTGGGGACCCTGCCCTTAAAAACAAAACCCAATGAATCTTGATACTCGAAAAGAAAACGTATTACTAACACAAAACTTATATAAAAAAACAACAATAAATTGTTGAAAGAAAAAGGTATTACCAGCAATAAATAAATAAAATTTAGTTGGCATATGCCATAGTTGGCATATGCCATAAAAACAAAACAACCAACCAACCAATATTACTGATTCTCCTTTGGAGCCTGTCGAGAATACTGAGATGAACAGCGGGTGTCTAAGAATAAAAATGAAGACTACGATCTCCGCATAAACAAATTTAATTTGCTTAGAAATCCCCAGTTGATTGGATATAGACGTATCCCTGAAACGCAGAGTTCGAATTCATATATAAGTTAAGTGAATTATTTTATTCTATTAATAAGCGTGCATACACACACACACACATATGTGCGTGTGTGATCCGACGATTGTGTTTAGCATGAAACAGACTGTCGCATCTGTGTGTTGGCTTCAATGTCCATTTTTGTATTTAGATACGCTCTTTTTCTGATATTGAGCACTTTAGCTAATAAATATACCACATCTTAAAATTATATCTTATCATATAAAATATGTATAATAAATATAGATTTTTCCTCGCCTGGACCACAAGAGTTTCAAGCACGATGTAATTGTCAGGTGCTGATTTATAAAACATCAAAGACTATTATTAGCATCAGCATCCAATGTACCATATAAAGTCAAAATGTACCAAGATAAAGTCAAAAAGTATCCGCACCCTTATCTAAAGATATGTTATGAGCATCAGGAAAAGACAGCTGAAGTTATTGGGACACGTGATGAGCAAAGAAGGATTGGAGAATCTGATACTCACGGGTCAGAGAGAGGGAAAGAGAGACAGGCAAAAGCAGCGGATAAAATATTTGAAGGGCTTGAGCAGGTGGATGGCAGAGCGGGGTTTGAGTGGGGTAACAGGAGAAAGCATGCTAAGAGCCACCAGGGATAGGGGACGTGAAAGGCTACGATCGCCTACGTCCTGAAGGAACAGGGCATATAGAAGAAGAATATATATGCCAACTGTTTATAAGAAATTATAATGTGGTTATAAAGTGGGGGATCAATTCTATATTATAATCAAAATATAAACTGATCCCTCATTTTATGGCCATGCTGGTTTTCATACATTTATATTCTAGATTTATGGGCTTGAGATAGTGGATGACAGAGCTGGGGTTGCATGGTGTAACAGGAGAAGGCGTGCTAAGAACCATCAGGGATAGGGAGACGTGGAGGCCATGATCGCGTACGTCCTGAAGGAAAATGGCACATAGGAGAAGTAGAACTGTTTGTTACTTGTTTGTTTGTTTGCTTGTTTGTTTTTTGTTTTTTTGTTTGTTTTTTGTTTTTTTTCTTTAGGAGACTTTAATAAAGATGACGTGTTTCTTGTCAGCGCCGAATTCCTTTAGCAGTGAATCAAGTCTCAATTAACCTCATCTTTCGTTAACATCATTCGATGCCCATAACTGCTAACCGTATTTTTGTATCCAAAACAAGGAATAAACAAAGTAATCTTTAAGTAATTAGTGGATTTTCATTGATAATCTAACATTTTCTCATAAAGGTATAAACGGATACTGGATACACGTATTTGAGTAGACATATCTGTTTTTTAAAGGAGTGTTGTGGTGCAGTGTATATCGGCTCGGTACGAGAAATTGGGGAGCCGAGTTCGAATTCCAGATGATATTCGTTTCATACTCTTACGCGCAAATACCCTTGGGAACGGTATTAATCCGTCTCTTTCTTCTAGTTATGGGTTAAATAACAGGACAGATTGGGTTCTATAGCCTTGGTTGGCAACCAGTATAGTATTAATCCGTCTCTTCCTTCCAGTTATGGGCTAAATATCAGGTCAGATTGAGTTCTATAGCCTTGGCTGGCAACCAGTCTACTTGTTTAAAGAAGTATATGTGCGTTGCGGTGCAGTGTATATCGGCTCGGTACGAGAAATTGGGGAGCCGAGTTCGAATTCCAGATGATATTCGTTTCATACTCTTACGCGCAAATACCCTTAGGAACGGTATTAATCCGTCTCTTTCTTCTAGTTATGGGTTAAATAACAGGACAGATTGGGTTCTATAGCCTTGGCTGGCAACCAGAAAGCAATGGCAACCTACTGCGGAATAATCTTCTGCTCTGTCTGTCATGTCTCAAAAGCGTGTATCACGTATGGCACTTAACTGACTGAATTGTTGTCTACCCGTCTGTTAAAATGTCAGTGAACTGTCCGTCGAGGAATTGTCATTTGGTGAACTGCCCGCACCCGATATATATATATATATATAAATTCAGATACTTTAATCCAAGTGAAAAAAAGCAGGAAGGTAAGTTCCAAAAACCCGATCCTAATTAATATTAGAAATTTTATTTTAATATTAAAAAATGATACAGGAAGAGCTCCATGCAATAAAATATTACAGAGCAAATATAAATTAAAAAGGATTAATTCAATGATGTTGAATGACCATTTCGATATGAAAATCCCCACGGGGGATAACACATCACCTCACGGTTGCTGAGGTGATGTGTTATCCCCCGTGGGGATTTTCACATCGAAATGGTCATTCAATATCATTGAATTAATCCTTTTTTAATTTATATATATATATATATATATATATATATATATATATATATATAGTGGTTCTATATATGCAAAACTTTTATATTAAATAACCCAACAAAGGTAGACATAAAATCAACCAACACAAAAAATTTAACGCTCATTTGCTATTTAACAAGCGAAGATAAGTTTTGGCAGAAAGCCACCATTATGAGGCACCGGGTGCGGATCACCCTCACTACTAATTTTTCAGATTGTTGAAATATGAAATGTATCAAGAAGCGTTAATCATCTTTGAATCAAATCTTGTCTTAATCAAAGAAGTAATACCTTTCTGTAGATACGTTTTCCGATAAGTGAAAAAGAAAAATTAAGTTAAAAGCATTGTTGAATCAAAGAGAAGAAGCTAATTCTAGATAACTTATTGGCAAGGAAATACCATCTACCGATGGTCGAGATATAAATTGCTTCTAAACAATCAAAGGCTTTTCAGCAACGTGAACTAAGCGGTCGACCCAAATGAAAACAAGACCGATATAATTGCTGCATATTTTCTAAAGAAAAAATATGCATCCTAAACAAAAATAGCAAAATTATAATTGTAGTAAATGTAATTCCAAACCTTACAGTTCTAGGCAAAACCTTGACGACCCGAACTGAGTGAGAGCGGTTTGAACTCCGGACGCGGTATATTTTGTCTAAGTTTTACGGATCGAATCGTGGTTTCTCCATAAATATATATATATATATATATATATATATATTCTTTTTTTTTTTTTAGTCGTGTCGCCCCAAGCAAGGCATTTTACTGCCACTGTTGTGCAGGGGGTTACATAGGAGGAGTGTTATGAGGAGTGAGAGTTTGCCGGGGGTGTCAAGAACAGAGTATGAGAGAGAAGAGATTACTGATGAGAGTGGGGTGGACGAGGAGGAATGTTATGAGGGGTGAGAGGTTGCAGGAGGTATCAGGAAGAGAGTAGGAGAGGGAAGAGAGTACTGATGAGAGTGGGGTGGATGTAGAAAAGCATGAGGGAGAGGATGTAAGATAGTGAGACAGGAAATGACTATTGACTTTACTATATATATATATATATATATATATATATATATATATAATAATTAGGCCACCCCAGTTTTTAAAAAAATGATGTATTTCATATTAGTTTTTAATATTTATTGCTAAGTGAATAATTGTAAATGAATATAGAATGGTTGTTTGGTTAATCTTGCACAATAGCATGTGCATCAATGAATTTGTAATATAAATATGTAATAATTACCTATATTGCAGTTTCATCAATGAAGGAATGAAGAAAATTTAGTGTAATTCAGACGAGTTCATCTTTGTTTCCTTGCCTTGTAATATTTTGCAAAGTAGTAATAACAAAAGAAGCATTCTATTTTCATTTGGCAATAAATACTAAAAATAGTCTGAAATACATAATTTCTTTAAAAATAACTGAAGGAAGATGGAAGATGGTCCAAAAGTCAGACTAGCATTGTAAAAGACCCTGTCCTTGCAAAGGGACAAATTGAAAACATTTGCCTGACTCATCTTCCATAATAATACAAATAAGTTATGCAAAGGATATATTTTCACATAGAGAAACATTATTTCTTTTATTATATAAATTCCAAAATTATTCAAGTTTACAATTGAAATTCATTCTGTTATATATATATATGAATAATGTGGAGAATTTGTCACTTAACTGAGTAGAGTCATCACTTCTCAGGGCTTTGTTTTACAGATTGCTGTCTTATTGCCCCGGTTTTAATCTTATTTATAGGAAGCTTAGTGTAATTTAATATTTTCTATGTGAGTTGTTCTACAAATGGTTAATTGTTTTTTATTGCTTTTGGGTTGACTTTTTTAGTTTTGTATTATTTGCAGGTGTGTTCTTTTTATTGCTTTTTATTGTGTTAACTTCCTTTTAGCACGCGTGAATAGGTGCCACCTTACTTGCTTTATAATGAGTTCGTTACTTTTTGTCAATTTGGTTGACCTCTTTTTATTATGTTTGGTTGACCGTGTTAGTATATGTGACCGGCTAATTTTAAAGTCCTAGTTAAGTGTTTGTGTTCTTGTGTACATTTATGTTGGTGAGCTTAAAGTGTGAATGTTTCCGTTTAGTAGTTGGTTGAGTGAGGGACACTAAAATAAAGCAGGTACAAAAATTTAAATACCTGATAAGTGTTTTAATAGAAGATGGAGAGTGCAAAAAAAGAGATCTGTAGACGAATTGGCATAGCGAAGGAAGCATTCCGTAAGCTGAGTAGAGTATTAAGAAACAGGACAGTTTCGCTAGAAACAAAGAGGAGAGTACTGGATTGCTATGTGATGTTGGTTCTTTAATATAGCAGTGAATGTTGGACAATATCTTCAAAGATGAAGGAAAACTTGAAACAGCTGAAATGTGGTTCTACAGAAGGATGCTGCGGATATCACGGACCAAGCAGGTGAGCAATGACGAGGTTTTGGAAATGATGGAAACGAAAAGGAAATCAATACTGAGCATCAGGAAGAGACAACTAAAGTTCCTGGGACATGCAATGAGGAAAGGAGGGCTTGGAGAACCTGATACTAACAGGCCAGATAGAGGAAAAAAAGAGACAGTGGAAATCAGCGGATAACGTATTTAAAGGACCTGATCAGGTGAATGACGGAACGAGGGTTGCGTGGTGTAACAGAAGAAGGCGTGCTAAGAGCCAACAGGGATAGGGAGATGTGGAAAGCACTGATCGCCTACGTCCTGAAAGAACAGGGCACATAAAAGAAGAAGTTGTTATATTGTCTTCTGCTTAAATGTCTACATTATCCCATTATTTCGTTTTTTTTTTATTTACTATTTTACCGTGTCTTTTTAAAGCTAATTATTGCTAGTTTTTCTTTAAAACATAATTTGCAATTTCTGAAATTGCTGTTGTGTGTGGGGAGATCTTGTTACGATTTCTCATTTAATTTTGTTGGTACTTTTTTCTTCTTTATGGTAGTGATGTAATTTTTCTGTTTGGTTCCATATATATTTTGATAGTGTTGTGTTGTTTTTGCATCTTTCTGTATTGAATGATGTTTTGTGACTGTTGAACATTTATTTCAAAGTTGTTTCTGTTTCTCCTATGCAAATCTTTTCAATTGTATTAATGTATTTGTCACGGTAGCTTTATATATATATATATATATATGTGTGTGTGTGTGTGTGTGTGTGTGTGTGTGTGTGTGTGTGTGTGTGTGTGTGTGTGTGTGTGTGTAGTGTGTTAAATTTCCGTAGTAAACATATCAACAATACCTTCTGGAAAAATATTACCAGCAATACATTTTAAAGTACTAAGAAAAGAATATCAAATTTCGGCATTAAATAGCCCATAAGCCGCTAAATAAACAAACAAACCCTATATATCTTTTTCTCTATCTACCTATCTGCCTGTCTATCTTTTATGTATATTTTAGCAACCGATTCATTATCGGCGATCTTTACCTTATTTTTATTTAAAACCATAGACCTAACCGATCAAATATCTCCGCGTTTTTTTTTTGTTTTTTTTTTTTATTTCTTGACTTCTTGGAAAAGATAGTGAAGTGGTTTTCTCACTACATTCTTTATGGGTCTGAATATTTGGAATATTTTTTCTCTGTTAAGAGCGGAAAGAGTTTCGATTCTGTGTCTTCTTTTTAAACATATTCTGTCAATGTTTAATGTCCTCTTTTGTTCGTTTTAGCTTTCTTTTCTAATCTATCTCAAAATTTGCATCTAATCTCTATCGTCTGTTTATTCTTACTCCAAAACATTGCTATTAGTATTTTTTTTATTTATCTGAGGATCCATCTTTTCAAGACGCAATGATAATAAATGAAAAAAACAACTAAGATATGAAAAGAATTTTTTCTAACCTTTTACCAACGAAACAAAGCTCTGTTAACAAAACCATCCAGCCAAAACAAGACTAATACATATAAGCTGATCTTGAAGGGCTGAAGTAAACCTAACGAGACATTATAAAGACGGAAATTACGTCACAGCGCAATGAAAGCTAAGAGGCTTGTCGCTAATAGACATTACCTTTGACATTTTTTCTTCTTCATCCTAAAGCAAAAGATACATGAACTGGTTGTTTACGCCAGTTGGTAAGTGTGGATTTTCAAGCATTAGATAGCAAATATGAATGTGTATTTTGGTTCCATTTAAAATCAACGTTAATATTATAATTCATTTCGAATGAGACTAGATTTCTTCATCACGAGACTAGATTTCTTCATCTTCTTGTCGATTTTTATAACAATGTTCAGAGTTGAAGAAGTTTTTTATGTAACAAAATGTCGGAATGAGAAAGTCGCTTCTGACGCTCTGCCACGGAAACTCATGGAATGACAGACCCAAAACTGAAATAACTTCTATGACACTATGGAATAACTGGGCTCATCTACATTGTCTTAATTTAAAATTAATACTCAAAAGGTAATGACTATTAAGGAATAAAAATAGAATTAATGAGATTGGTGTCATATGTAAATATAATTACCTTATAAGATCTTTGGAGTAAGGAAGGATACATGTGCAAGTAATGTAATGGATATATACCGAATATGGTATCGATGAACAAAGTTCAAATTTCGGCAGAATCTGTTGCATTTACTTTCGCACTAGTGCCCTTGGTAAAGACATAAATCCATCTTCTTTTTTTTTTTTTCAGCTCAGAGAAATAGCAGACTTAATTAGGTTCTATAACGTTGGTAAACAGATATAAAACCCTGAATGTTAAATCGTGGAAAAAGCAACAGGAAACATTTAAAAATATTCATTAAAAAAGAGAGTAATTTTATCAATCTCGTCCGACTGATCTTGGCTACTAAGTGGTTCAACCCTTACATTCCCATGTGTTTATAACCTGAAAATGTGTTTAGTAAATAACAATGTATAAAATCGCTTTGCATAATCCTGATTATAAAACTGTTATCTTGGTTATAAAAGTTATAGCGCCCAAATAATCTTCTAAAGCATGGAACGTCTTCAAGTGGGAAATATCCATTTTTGTCAAGTTCTGTTATTTAGAGCAGCTTCTCAGCAAACAAAACATTTTCGTTCTTCAGAGTTACTTTTTTAGCTTTCTTAAAATATAAAGCAAACTATGTGAAACATGCTGCCTTTTCTTCTCCGTGCCAACTGCTAAGGTTGAAATACGCCATTTGTAACAATTTTCGTAACAATTCTTGCTGATATGACAGCTGTCAAAATACAATGAATAGCGATATTCTTGAAAGACATTAGTTACAACTAAATGCTTTTGATGCAATGTAATGACAAAGACAGAAAGAAAAGACGAATATTTTAGTAGATAGATAGATAGATAGATAGATAGATAGATAGATAGATAGATAGATAGATAGATAGATAGATAGATATGCAGAGACAGGAATTTAAAAGATATGCAGAGACATATAGGTAGATAGAAAGAGAAAGAGCGATGCATGGACAGATATAGATAGATAGATAGATAGATAGATAGATAGATAGATAGATAGATATGCAGAGACAGGCATTTAAAAGATATGCAGAGACATATAGGTAGATAGAAAGAGAAAGAGCGATGCATGGACAGATATAGGTAGATATGCAAAGACATAGATAGATAGATAGATAGATAGATAGATAGATAGATAGATAGATAGATAGATATGCAGAGACAGCATTCATAGATATGAACGGACTGAGATAGATAGATAGATAGATAGATAGATAGATAGATAGATAGATAGATAGATAGATAGATAGATAGATATGCAGAGACAGGCATTTAAAAGATATGCAGAGACATATAGGTAGATAGAAAGAGAAAGAGCGATGCATGGACAGATATAGGTAGATATGCAAAGACATAGATAGATAGATAGATAGATAGATAGATAGATAGATAGATAGATAGATAGATAGATAGATATGCAGAGACAGCATTCATAGATATGAACGGACTAGATAGATAGATAGATAGATAGATAGATAGATAGATAGATAGATAGATAGATAGATAGATATGTTGAGAAAGATGCTAAAAGGCAGATTGATACATACAAGAACAGAAAAATTACTCCACTTAGTTATTGAGTTTTTTGGTTTTTTTTACTCCTGTGCATGTCAGGATAATGTGTAGGGTATATATTAGTTGACCATAGACTAGAAATATTTAAGAGATGATAATGATCGTATAAGCATTCTCTAGAAATTTCGCCCTGGGTATGACGATAAACTACATCCGGCAGTAAGGCCTATAATCGGAAGGTAATGAGGAGCATAGAACAACTACTTATATCTAAGTCCAACCTGCCACGTGGTTGTAGCATTTGTTAGAATCCCAAATATAGGGAAAAAACTGAGTCTCTAAACTAGTTCCAACACACTATGAAAATATAAAAAACCTTTTTATAGTAAATACTTCCAACAATAGATTTTAATAATAAAAATAAAGATTCCAACAGTAGATTTTCATAGTAAACTAACAAAAGTTCCAGCGATAGATTTTTATAATAAAATAATATAACTTCCAGCAATAGATTTTCATCGTAAAATAATAAAAAATCTATCAATAGATTTTAATAATCAAAAATAAAAATTCCATTAAAAGATTTGAATACTAAAAAATAAAAATTTACAGCAATAGATTTCATAGCAAAAAAAAAAATTAAAAACACCCAAGGAAATTAAATTTCGTCATTAAATGACCTATGAAGAGTTGATATGCGTTTAAACAAAGTCTGTTCAACGAAATGACAGCACTTATGAGAAATTTGTATGAATGAAACTTCTTACGAAAGGAATTTAAAAGCAGTAGGAATCATTCGATGTCGTGTACGTGCCATGATGGGTCCTAGTTGTGAAGATATGGACTGGTGGATCTAAGGAACGTTAACTCATCCGAGGATAGATAGATAGATAGATAGATAGATAGATAGATAGATAGATAGATAGTATGGACTTGACGGTTCCAACACAGATATGTCAAAAATAATCTATTTTGGTCTCATCTGCCTATTGTATAGATAGAGCATTGCACTAGGAGTTAGATTGGTTGCTTGTTTGATTTTATTTAGCGAGATATCAACACGTTTGTGGTTTTTTAATGCCGAATTCTAAATATTTTTAACACAATTTATTGTTTTAGCTAAATATATTCTGAACGCAATTGTTAGATTCAACTACAGACAAAACTTATTGTTGATAATTTTAGTATAAAAAGAATTTATGGTAATTTTACTATAAAATGTATTGTTGGTCATTTTACAAGAAAAAGATATTTTTGGTAATGTCTTTTATATAAAAAATGCGTTTCTGGCATGTTTACTATAGAAATCTATTTTTATACTTTCATATGGTTTTGTTTGAAGGGGTACGCTATTTACACATAGTTGGGATTTTAACAGGTACTACCACCCTAGATCAGAATGGATCTAGGAACAACAAAAATTACGAGGTGAGAAAAGTCTGTAGAGGTTCAAGGAACCGACCATTATTCCACTATGTTTAGGTATAGCACACATATGCGAGTTAGGACATAAGGACTGTTTTGTTTTTTTCTTTTCTGCATTTCATTTAAGATATAAAAATCTCCACCAATGAAATGTTTCAGCGTAACTGAAAGTAAATACTTTGAGGCATGAAATAGTCCCCTCTTTGCAGCCGGGACAAAACTAGTAAGGATAAATGCCTAGCAGAAAAGAGAAAGTTCAAAATTAAACAAGAGAGATTGGGCAAGAAAGAGTGGGTGAAAAAGAGCGGACAATAGAGAGTGGGCGCGAGGGTGGAAGGGTGGAAATAGGGAAAGAACAGATAAAAGGAGAAATGCAGAATAAGAAAGGTCTATTTTCATCCAGAGATTAATTCTCGAGAGGTTGAGATTCTCGTGGTGATGTAACACGATGAAGAAATTGAGCATTCGCTTCGTAATTGGCTTCAACACCTATAGCTCGCCAAATGCTGGTTCAGTCAGTTAAGTTCCATACGTGATACACGCTTGGGCGATCATGTCTCGAAAGAGACATGACTGACTGGGCAGAAGATTATCCCGCAGTAGGTTGCCATTGCTTTCTGCGGTAGACTGGTTGCCGACCAAGGCTATAGAACATAATCTGTCCTGTTATTTGACTCATAGCTAGAGGGAGAAGCGATGTATTATATTATTACGTAGTAATTAGTGGGGGATCAGTTTATTAGTTCATAACAATAGAAAAACGATCCCCCCCACTTTATGACCAGTAGAAGCCTTAATCATGGTTCCAACTATTATATTCAGGCAGTCAGTTAAGTGCTATACGTGATACACGCTTGGGCGATCATGTCTCGAAAGAGACATGACTGACTGGGCAGAAGATTATCCCGCAGTAGGTTGCCATTGCTTTCTGCGGTAGACTGGTTGCCGACCAAGGCTATAGAACCCAATCTGTTCTGTTATTTAACCCATAACTGGAAGGAAGAGACGGATTAATACCTTTCCCAAGGGTATTTGCGAGTAAGTGAAAGCAATAAATTCAGCTGGAATTCGAACTCGGCTCCCTGATTTCTCGTTCCGAGCCAATATCCATTGCACCACAACGCACATCCTTATGCTGGTTAGACGCAATAAAAGATCAACGTGGAAAAAGAATGTATCAGAATGAGGTGTTGGCAATGACACAGCCAATCAGTCGAGCCTGGGGGAATGGAAATAGAAATTCACCTGCCAGACACTCTTTAAGGAGTGCCAGAAAACTCGATACATATGTGTGCGCTCATATAAGCGTTTGCGTGTATAGTGCTATTATTGTATGTGACGAGTATTTGTTTTTTAATTACTTTGAGGTGAGCTGATTTTTCGTTAATAAAATGTAGAACATCAAAACAACATAAAACAAAATGGCTTCTCTAAGAAAAGAAGTTCATTCAATTATAAAGATAAAACAATGCTACAAAATTAACACCAATTCATACTTGATGGATAAAGTTCAGTAGTATCATGTAATTTGCCATATATATTAATGTGATATTCTGATTTTCAGATAACTTTCATCAGAATGGCCGATGTTAATCTCCAAGAGAGTGACTCATTGAGTCTTCTTTTAATAAAATGATGTGGAAAGATTTTATTTAACCAATTGTTAGGCCTGCTGCCAGCAAAGTCGCTTCGTTCACTATTTCGTACTAGACAATCTTTCTGGCCAAAATCTATCTTACATATTTATAAGTCTACCATTCATCCGTGCAATTAATATTGCTGCCACATATGATCTGGTGTGCCTGCTATTTATTTAGAGATTCTTGATAAAATCCGAAGAATTTGCGATGTTACTGGTCCTTACCTAGTATCTCGGCTTCAATCGCTTTCCTGCCACCGTAACATAATTTCCCTATGCCTTTTCTATAAATATTCCCATGGTAATTGTTCTGACGAACTTTCCACTATGAAACCTAGATTTTATAGATTTAAGCGGGTAAACTAGATTGGTGGCATGATCTCATCATTTTTCAATTGAAATGACTAGACATTATTAATATTCATTAACACTCAGTAAACCCTTGCACCCATATATGGTTGTATGTTCCGGAATAGATATTAAAAAATGATCAGATTATTCCCTTCAGCGGATAATTTATGTAAAGTAGAAAGAGTCATAAAGACCGAGAAGCGAGCATTGATCACTTGAGACACGGAGGACTGGGTGTCAATTCGTTAGAAAAGATTTTGCAATTAACAAGACACTTCCAGTGGTTCCATAGCTCGAGCGTTTGTGCGGTAGGCCTTTGTGCCACACCTTGTCAAAAGGCCTTTGAAATATCTAATGTGATCCTGCCTGAGATATATTTGTTGTCTTGTGCCTGATTCTTTCAGTAATAGCAGTTAGGATATCAGCAGTGGACCGTGCCGATCGAAACCCTTATTTTTTGTCACTGACGTTGACTCTGTTAAGGTGTTCAGCAAACTTGTTAGTCATTATAATGTTTTCAGAACCAAAAAAAATAAATAAAAGCTCACAAGTAATATCCAGATGTAATCACATCTGTAGATACATTTTAGAAACATATAAACCTGGATGAAAGTTTTAAGATCCTTAAGTAACTATATATATATATATATATATATATTCTCTTTTCTGCTAGGTTTTTATGCCTGCTTGTTTTGGAACGGTAGCAAAGAGACTATTTGACGCGTCAAAGGTCAAAATTTCCGCTGAAACATTGCTTTGGTGGAGTTTTTTATATCTTAAAGGAAATGCAGAGAAGAAAAAACAAAACAGTCCTTATGTCCAAACTCGTGTTTATGTGTGCAATAGCTAAATATATTAGAAGAATGGTCAGTTCCTTGAACCTCTCCAGAAATGTCTTAACTCGTAACTATTGTCGTTCCTAGATCCACTCTGATCTGGGGTGGTAGTACCTGTTAAGATCCCAGCTATGGGTAAATAGTGTACCCCTTCAAACAAAACCATATGAAAATATAAAAATAGATTTCTATAGTAAACATACCAAAAATACATTTTTTATATAAAAAACATTACCAAAAATATTTATTTATAGTAAAATGATCAACTGATTCCTTTTCTTTATTCTGTGCAAAGTGCCATGAATTCTTGGGAAAGATAACGGAGTAGTTCCCTCCGTTGCCTTTTCCTTGGTTTTTACAAGCAGAGTAATCTTTCTCCTAGACTATCTACCAATCAAGGATAGAGATCCACATCTATCCCGCTAATTAACCAATAACTCGAGGTGGGAAAAAAAGACAGATCCATACTATTCCCAAGGGAAACGTGCGAAAATGAATTCTGCAGACTAGACCGGGATTTGAACTCAGTTCGCCGTTTCTATTTTCCGCGCTGATAACTGTTACGTTGCCTGTACATCCTTCGTATCACCTTTACAAATAGCTAACTGAATTCCGACTAGTGCCCGAGGTTAATGTTGACGCACAAATAAACGCCAAGATTTTAACCTTTGGCACTCTGCGTCATTAATATTACTTCCCTTTCCACTGCATTCTTTTTCCAAGCCTCTCAGTTGCAGCATCATTTCTGCTAATTTCACTCAGCGTTGTCTTCTGATGTCATAGAAGGATATGACAACACAACTATGATATTCAAATACACTATTGTTCAGGGATCAGAGTCACAACAAAGGAAGTCACATACAGGGTGATAAAGGTTAAACATAAAGAGTCAATATTGGCCTGTCCTCCTCGCTTGTAGGATCGGTGTAACACAGTCTTCTTCATCTTTATTTTCCTCATCTGGTCTTGCTCTGTACTGATCTAAGCTTACTAAATATCAGCAGATTATCTCTATTACTTGGGAATTTTTCACGAGCGTATACTGAAAAATCGTT